>VUQR01023203.1:61305-85407 GCA_015108515.1 Hemichromis elongatus | reverse complement strand
AAAGGTGATCCCCCCCCCCCCTTCCCCCCCCCCCCCCTTCCTGCTCCACTGCAGAGCTCCACTTCAGAATACAAATTGTGTTCGTCAGTGAGTCTGAGACAGTGTCTCATCCTTTGAGCATCTCTGCTGCCTCTCCGTCCACTCCTCTCCTCATCTCTTATGAAGTGCATTGTGCACATTCGAGAGTGCAATAGCTGGATTGCTATCCTGTTGACTGCATTTTATGTGATAACTGCATGTATATCCACTTATTTATACTTGGGTCATAAAGAAGCGGGGCTTAAGTGAAATACAAAACAGATAGTCTTACCAGTGGTTTACATTTCCTAAATCTAACCGTGTTCTCGGTATTTATCTTTGCACTTTATATTTAGACACTGTTCTGTCAATATCTGCCTATAAAAAGAGACATCCGTACTGCAGCTTTTACTGTGTCACTACTAAATTAGCTGAAGCTTAAGCAAACAGATTAAACTTGACGGAATATTTCTATTTTAGGAAATGCACTTTGGAGTTGCTGGTGGACATATTTTGTTACCTTGCCAACAGTCTTTAAGTGAAGCTAAATTTATAGACCGCTGGCGGGATCCACATATTAACCGTACAGATGTTGGAGTGGTATCAATTTTCTCATCTTGGCCTCAGGAAGATTTTTGTATGACATGGAATTAATGGAAGCATATACATGCAGCGTACCTCAGTAAATTGAATCCATAAAACAAGATGCTGACCATAACGTAGAGTGAATTCCTCTTGCTTAAGGCTTACTTACTAACAATAGACCAGAACACCTACAGCTCTGCTGTTAACCCTCTGAAGTGCCAGCATTTGAAAAGAAAAAATGTGATTGAGAAACGTAGTGTTCCTAAGATTTTTTTCTTTCAGATTTTTATATAAGGCTTTATATTTTCCTGCACAAAGTCTTGTTTGGGCTCTCTTCATCCTGTGAGATCTAACAGAGGGAATCTTGAATGAGGAGAGGAGAATTGAGAATGAGGAGGAGCAGAGCTGCAGAATGAGGCCAGAGAGGAAGAAAAGTGCTTCATCATCCGCGGCGATCCATCCTACTTATCAGCTGCGACAAAACAGATCAAAGGAAGCTGCGCTTCAGTAGCCGAAAACAACACATGCAGTGGTCTGTACGGTTTGTTGATGCCAGTGGCCACAGCAGCGCTCCTTTAACCTTGACCCACCCACGACGTTCATGTGAACTAATTATTCAGATCTGATTTAGCAGCTTTATTTACTGCCTTTAGTCCTTATTTAATTTAACAGACCTAATTCTATTTATATGTGTTGTTTCTGTTTATTTTATTCTTAAATCAAATCCTGTTTAAATATATTTCTTTAGGACATATCATTAACTATCTGAACTTCTAGCCAGAGCTAAAGGGGGAGCCTGCATTGATACCTCAAATGTAAAGTGTTATTATTTCAATGTGGAGTGTCAGATCCCCTCTTTTATCTGTTGTCCTCAGTGCATCATTGTTAATATAAGCATCTATTCATTTGTTTCTGCTTGTCCAGTTTGGGCAACATGGTGGTGCAGTAGTTAGCAATGGTTCAGCTAGAACAGCGGTCCCCAACCTTTTTTGTGCCACGGACCGGTTTTTGGGCGACAATATTTTCAGACTGGCCTTTAAGGTGTTGCGGATAAATACAACAAAATAAAATCAGAACCAGAATCAAAAAAAAGAAAATGATTTATAACACATGGGAAAAGACCCCTGGGAAAATGAGTAACATAAAAAAAATATGGATAAAAACTGATAAAAACCCTGAAAACCATAAATTTCACATCCGAGCCTCAACTCTCACGTACCAAACGACTCCCGGACCAGTACCGGTCCGTTGCCCGGGGGTTGGGGACCGCTAAGCTAGAAGATCCTGGGTTTGAATGTAAGGGCTGGCTGTGGGCCAGATTTGGTTCTGGGTACTCCAGCTTCCTCCCACAGTCCAAAGATGTGCATGGACAGAAGTAGCCCCAGACTCACATGCTGATTGGTTATCACCAGCATGTGTGCTGCATACAGTGCAACACAGTATAGCATACTCTTTTACAGTACGTTAAATCATTCCAGATGTAATAATTGATTAGGTCCGGGCAGAGTGAATTGAGGACTGTAGTTCAAACATTTGCTTTGCTGATCTTTCTGTCAACAAGACAGTGAAACTTCACTTTTTTTTTCAGCTTTGACCCAAGGTTTTGTAAATAGGGGAAAGTGAAAAGAGAATTTTCCAAGAGGGCATAAATAAATGATCACAAACTTTGGCAAACTTAGACTACATTAGATTCAAGTAAACAGAGCTGATTCAAAAGAAAAGACAACATATGCGTGCCGCTTTATCACTCCTCGGCGTGTGATTAATGAGCTGTGGGAGTGCTTTTGATGTAACATCTAAACCTGTCAGGTATCATCACCAGCGCTGCCTGCTCGTGCTACCATGACTTGAAAGACTAAAACAGTTTCAATCTCGACACATGAAGCAGCTGACGGTGCTTTTCAGACAAGGTCAACATGTTACTGTGTGTGATATGTGGTGTTTTGTGGCTTTTACAGGGGAATTTTTCCAGACCGAGTGACTGACACTGTCTGCTGGAGGAATGTCACAGTCAGCCATAAATATCTTTCTCATGTTCTCCGTCTGCTCGGTGTGGACAATGCCTGACACACACAGACAGAAATAGCCCTCACGGCCCAGAGCCTTAATATTAATGGCTTATAGGGACTTTGTTGTCTCGACTGGTTAGACAATTATTATTATGAAAGGGCGTGCTGGAGAGACAGATGATCTGAGTGATGGAAAGAAGACAAGGTGCGTTAGCAGTTTACGCAATGGCATAATGTCTGTGGAATCTGGAAAATGATTGGTCTTCAACTGGAATGGAAACTCAGTCTATCAGTATAATCAAGGAGCTGTGGCAGTATCACCAGCTTCATCAGCTGCTTTATTGTGAGTCATAAAGAGCCACAGTACCACTAAAGTACAAACCAGTAAGCACTGAAAGGACAGTACAGTTTACTGAAAAGTTCTTTGAAAGTTTTCGAGGCATTCCAGTGCCAGAGAAGCATCGTTCCTGCTGACAAAATAAGGTACATCTATTAGCAGCATGCAGACAGACATCAGCATGTTGGGCTTTTAGGCTTGTTGTTTGTCTGTATATTTTTATTCCCATGAAGTCACAGACCATGTCAACTGAAGGCAACAAACAACTGACATCCATGGTTATGCAATTGTGGCTTGACAAGGCAAAAAATAAAGCGGATGCCTTCAGCGGACAACGTATTTTTAATTCACAGTGCTGCTGGTAAGCCAGTAATCAGAGTGTATGTTATCTGCTGTGTTGGGCAGAAAAACAAAAAAGCACAGCTTATATAGGCTTCCTCTTTAACAGCTGATTTCACAAGGATTGTAATCATAACAGTGACAGCAAATGTTAATAGACATCAATATACCAAAAATATAGGGTTTAAAGATTATAGCAGAACTGCTAATTTACATTTGTAGTCCTGGAGTAGGTCACATAAGAACATTATAATAAACAAAGTCATTTAGCTGTGAGTCTTTTGTAACCTGATACTGCTAGAAATCATGCTGGTGAAAATGAGCACAGAAACAGAAAAGTCGAATGCAGTGGTTCCTAACTATTTTCTCAATTGTTTATACACAGCAATCCTACTTGCCACCCTCATTCAGCTGGAAGCAAGTAGGGAGCTATAGACCATTAAGAACAAAAAGACTAAGACAGATGCTATGGATTAAGAGAATATTCGTCATAAAGTCCAAACTATACACCTTCATTCTCCAGTATACTGACTATAACCTCGTGATTGGAGATGTATTGGATCAACTTGATGTCTATTTCTGGAAAGTTAATGTTGAATCAGCTCCTTGCTTTTATTGTAAGATGATATTTTGTCTTCTCTCCTCTCTGACTGAAGAAGTGAACCATAACGGCACAGCTGAAGATCTCTCATGCTAGACTTGAACTGGGTCTTAAACGGCTTCTGCTCTCATTGTCAACTCCACATTTGTTGTCAGTATATCACAAAGACATCAGGGGTAAACAAGATTTCCTTCTTAATGAATGAGTTGGTCTGTGTGACTCTGATGCTGGTTTTGTTTGACGTAAACATGGAAGGATTTTTTTTTTTTCAAAGATGGTTGTGACACATTTTTCTCCCTCATCCTAGCGAACACGAAGGACAATAGTAATAAAAATAAAATGCAACAAAAGCGGAATAAACCGGCCGGTGAATTCTGCAGTGCACCCTGCACGGTTCGTCAAGCTTTACAGTGGCGTAAAACAAGACGAACGTGAGGATGGTAATGACGTCAATGTGGAGCCAGGAGCGGGGAGGGCAGGAGCCAGAGAGAGAGAGGGGGGGGGAGACGGACAGTTTGTGCAGTTGCTGCAGCATCACTCACAGCAGCGCGTTAGTGCAGCGAGGAGTCCCGCCTCGACTCTCGCAGCCGATTAAAAAAGAAAGCATCCAGAACAGTCCGCCGGACCTAACCACAGCTTTCTGGAGAAAAAGGTGACAGATACCTGCGTTTTCTGCGCCTTGCTAGAGTGGAAGAGAAAGACTTTTACTCATTTTTTTAAAACCCAAAACACGCAAGGGAATGCCATCGATAAATATGAAACTGGAGATGGTCACCATCATCGCCTGCGAAGTAGATATTGAGGTGTTTACATCAGATAAAATGCAGGTACGGTTCACCCTTAAAAATGCACGTTGAAATGAATCCTGCTTTTTGCGGTGTGGTTGTGCAGCAGTTTGCTCGGGGCGACTGCATGCTGCCCCTGTAGAAGCGCATGAATGTCTTGGGTGACGTTGAATGCAGCCCTTCCTCAGACGAGGATTTTTATCAATGGGAGCCGCATCTCGGGGAGACGCACGCGCCGCGCGTGCACGCCACAGTGATTGACGCTGAATGAATTGCAAAAATTGCTAGAAAATGCACGAGTTTTTTTGTTAAAGGAATCATTGTGTGTGTCTCAGTGTGCGTGTCAGGCTTTAAAGAGACGGAAATTATAGGACGAGGCGCAAGGCGATATTGGAATGGGGTGTGATGAAGTGGATTGTCTATGTAAGACACATGTATGGAAATAAGCGAGGCGATGTTTAGACGCAGTGGAGGACGGCCTGTCTTGCCCTCCCCCTCCCCTTTTATCTCTGGCCTTACCAGCATTGCAGGTGCATCAGGTAAAACGTGATGCCGTAAAAAATAAATAAATATTTAAATTTAAAAAACCTCAGCAAAACTAAGCAAGATAAATTATAATTTTTTTTGGGGGGGGGGGGTGCGGGTGTGGGTGTGTGTAATAGTTACAATTAGATTTGTCTTTGAGTACATTTACATCACTATAAATTCAGTATTGGTAGTGCCTTTTCCAAAGCCCTTAGGACTGGGGTTGGCAATTAATTTTCCCAAAGGCCCACAATGGTGAGCTGGGACTGTTGTGGAGGTCTGCACCAATTCTCTCATAAACAGATAAAATTAATACTAAGCTAAAGTCACTTCTGCTCAATTGTGTTGTGGTGTGGTGTAGCACTCCATAACACTCCCAGTTGCTCATTTGGGCCCTTAGGGAAAATCGACTGCCCACCCCTTCCTTAGGACAAATCACATACAGGTATTTGATAAGCTGCCGCTCAGGGAAGCAATTGCAATCAGATGAGTTCAAAATGAGCTTCAGGACCCCACCTTTGGCACCACAACATGCCAAGTTTGAGGCTTAAAAGGCTATGCAGATGGTCGGCCAAAGCTTGGCTCACTCCCTAAACCCTTTGGAAATTCCATGTCAGAATATATTCCCTCACCTGCTGCCTGCATGTCTGCTTGTCTGATCTGACTCATCACCAAAAATGACAGAAATACGAAAAGGGTGAAGGAATTCAAAATAAAGAAGCAGTAATAGAGGCTTTAGTGCATCCCGGAGGGATAAGGACTTATCTGGCATACAAACTCAGAATAATCTCTAAGTGCTGTTGTTCTCTGGTGATGAAGGCTAATTTTTTACCCTCCATAAGCTCAAATCTCAGTCACCACAACCAGCTTATAGACCATACATTTTTTTATTCATTAATTTATTTATTAGCAGTTTAATGTTTTTCACTAACATTACCAAGCTATTCAAGTAACATGTCCGTAGATGCATTGTTGAAGTTTCATTCCCATCTCTTTATGATGTTGTTGTGCTTGTTTGCTCCTGTTTTATCCTGTAAACATGTAACACACAAACAGTCCAAGTTGACAACTATGTTCTGTGGCCCCCAGCTAGCCGGGCAGCTGCTGTGATTGCTCCCAGGTCTGACAGTTTCTAAACCACTGCAGACCAGCCAAGGTGAAAGACACCAATGTCTCACCCTGCAGTTGTTGTCCAATTATAGGAGCCTTAAAATTCCCCTAGGGGATGTTAGAGTAAGAAAAACGACTAGCGAGCTTCACCGTGGAACCTCCAAGGTGTTGATTATTTAGGATTTCGACTCACCCGTGACTGAATGTCTCTTAATTTATTGTACAGTTCATGATTGTGTGCTTCAAGGGGAGTCTGGGGTTGGATGTGCCATTTCTTTCACTGTGAAAAACCTTCATTAAAACCTGCTGCTCCTTTAGATCATCCATCCTCCTCTGACAGGCTTGACACAGACAGGGGCAGGCCAGTCTGATCAGAGGACAGTCTTCACTAAAGCCTCCTGTCAAACCGCTCTTATCAGCCCACCTCTCACAGACTCTGCCAAAGAAAAGGGGGCATGTGCACAATTAAAACAGCAGACAGAGGACTGAATGGCACAAAGAACACTAGTAATCCTGGTTTCTAGTGCACTTAGAGTGATGGAGAGCACAGAAGAAGAGGGCAGATTAAAGATGGGCACGTGGGGAGCAGGCTCAGATTGAGCCCACCTCCCCATCAGCCTATACTTGTTGTTTTATTATCATTTAACCAGGTCTGAGTCTGTCTGAGGCCCATGTTTTTATTACTATTCCCAAATCTGTAGATGACAGATAATAATCGGAATGCTGTATTGTTGCAAAGCACTTTGGGTGAACTTAAGTGGATTGATGCTATTTATAGACCCGTCAAGGAAAGATTAAGCAGTGCTGTTGGTGTTTGAAAGGGGAACATGAAGAAAAACAAGTGAGTGCTTTGACATGGTTGAAAACGCCGCGGCTCGGGTCTTTGCTGATTGCATCATTAATGAGACAGACAGAGGCTACGCACAGGGTAGGTTGTTGTCATAATAATGGCAAAGCTGATGGCGTGGAAGACTCTCTCTTTTTCTTTTTTTTTACCCGAAAGTGCTTGGGATCCATTTTAGAGGAAACAAAAGGACTGTTGATGTTAAGTTCGGCAAGGCCGGAGGTGCAGGTTGACTGCGTGCACACCTCATGTCATTACCTGCAAAATGTACCAGCATAAGCAGATGACGGCACGGGACACATTTTTGAAGGTCGTAGCATGTTTTGGCATGCTGTGAGTGTATGTTAGGACAAAGCATGCCTTTGCAGTTACAGTTACCTTGCATGCTTGATTTGATGTTGACATTTACATGGTTTTTTTTTTTAAATAGCCACTTCCCAGTTATGTGTTATTTGTTCTTTTATATAGGTGTAAATAGTTAATGTGCCTGTCGACCTGCTCTTTCTCTTGATCTCTGGTTTCACTCTGTCACAAAATATGTCTGTGTTGTTCCTTTTTTGGGGGGGATTATGATGCTTACGTAATGCTTTACACAATTGCCTAACAACCAGAAGATCTCCAATTTGATGATATGATACATTTAAAACATCAGTGTTGCTGGAGAAAACAGCATTTTGACATCATGACCTCTTCACACTTACAGCTCCATCGGACCTCTCGACAGTCAGATACACCTCATCATGAAAACTTCACACAGAGGCTACACTGCAAGCCACGAAGTTACAGCTATTTTCGACTTATGCCTGATTTCCCCCACACAGAAGACTAGTAACACTGACACACTCACACACTCCAACCACAAAAGTGAGTCAGCGGACTCGCAGACCTACAGACAAACATCTCTGTCAGCAAACACAAACAGCACCTCGCAGAGGACACTGGGAGAATTTTCCATCCACCTGGGTCACTTTCCATTTGTCCCGTCGACTGTCTGTCTCTCGGACTGTCTCTCACTTCCCTACGTCTGTTCTCACACTGTGCTGTTGCAGAAACCGCGCTGGTTATGAGGAAGGAGACGAGATCTGATGACTAATCTGCTCTTTTGTTGTTCAGCAAAACTGAAGAGTGATTTTGCTGACGTCTGTGATGTTTTCATTCTTTTCCACTGTCTTTTTTAATGTGCTACATTACATAACATGTTGTCATCGCGCTTGAGTTAGGAAGTTTATTTTAAGCATATAAACAGCACAGCAAGGTACAACGCAATATATTATTTTATTGGCCTTTTGTCTTAACATTCTAGAGAAATACCACTGACAGAGCTCTTAGTGCATGCTCAATAACCATGCATTCGATTTAAACCTTTATGTTATCTTAGACTCACATTTAAAAACTTTGTTGTGATGCTGCCTGACCAGGTGTTTGTGTAAGGCAAGAGGAAGAAAAGCAACAGGAGGGTAGGGTAGGGAAGACAGAAAGGATGTAGACATCGGCAGTATCATTTTCTGTGCTAGTAGGAAACTAGATCTGCATTTTGGCAGGGTTGAGCGATCCTGGGTCTGAGCAGTGGGCTCAGGTGTGCCTGTTCCCCCCACTCTGGACACTAGGCAGGCAGCGTTCACATTTGCCTGAAATCCTAGATAAGTGCTCGGGCTCAGGTGTCAGCTAAAAGTTAGTGCTGTGTCCGTTAGTGTGACGTAGAACAAAAGACATGCTCCTGGCTTGGGCGTCTGGTTACCATGTAGCCAAGATGACATGACCGTGTGATAAGATTAGATGCAAAATAAAAAAGGTCTTGCAATGGAATGCAGGGGCTCCCAATTTACTTACCGAGGACAAAGAGTGCGGAAACGGCGTCATGCAATGACTGGTCTTTGTTATTGAAGGTTCTTGTGGAACATAATTTTCTTGTCAGAATTTTCAATTAGATTTCCTGTCTCAGAAAAATGCCTGTGAGAATGCAGGGGCCTGAAAAAGTAACATCAAGCCAATTACTAAGGAAAAACACAGCAAGGTGACAGAAGAGTTTTACGTACCCTGCAGTCAATGGAGTAAACACTGCATAGTGAAATTCATGGGCAAAAATTAATAATATTAAGTATAGTGCTGAAATGATTAACCAGTCAATTTATTCATATACGGTAGATAAATTATGCATTCAATTGTATATCATAAGGTAACTTATATTGTAAGGTAAAGACCTTAAAATAATAAAAAGAAAACCTCAACAATCAAACGGCGCTATTTGAGCAAGAACTTGGTGACAGTGGGAAGGAAGAACTCCCTTTTAACAGGAAGAAACTTCCAGTACAACCAAGCTCAAAGAGGAGCAGCCATCTGCTGAGACCAGTAAATAAAATACTGTAGTGTTTTGGGACTTATTGGAGTTTAGGTGTTTAAATATAAGGAATTAAAAGTGCATTGGTAGATATATGATGCATGCAAATTCATGATTTTACCATTTTGAATCACTGTCCATAATATTTCAGCGACAAAACATGGAGATGTAACGGTGCAGCATGCTCCTGCCTTTGTTTCTGCATTGCTTAATCATCACTAGAGATGCTGTATCACCACAGAGTAATGCATTGATTGCCACCAGAGATGCTGAAAGAGGGTAAAATGCAAGAGTGAGCAGTAGGAAGTGAGAGTGGTGAGCTCATTGGTCTGCACTCCGCGGCCTGAGCTAAGAACTGTTGCTGTGGCATCTTTTAGCCACCTTATGTAATGTTGTGTAACTCTCTGGATTATCGTCACCTTAAAGTGTACGGATCTGCGTGAGAGCCAGCTAGAAATTTTATGTGTGTGCTTGAATCACCATCTGCGTGTTCTACCTAAATGGAGCTGAAGAGGAAAAGCTCCAGCTTCGATAAAAAATAGTTTTTAAAAAAACCCATAATGACCACGTTGGTGGTAATAGGATTAATGAGTCTCCCTGTGCTATAAACTGATTTCTAGCTCCCTGTCGTGGAAATGTTGTGCCCTTGGCAGTGGCAGCGTAGCACTGCAGCGATGGGCCCTGTCAATTCAGCTCATTGCTCAAGGTATTTATTCACCTGTATAACACTTGGTCCATTCACATGCCTTCCCAGAGTTGTCGCCGCCCTCAAAATGAGACAAAGCTGTTAATCACAGATTGTTCTCATCATTTTGTAATACTAAGGATTTGCTGCTATGCTAATGTTAATGGCTGATTTGAGGAAAGCTGTGATACCCTATGTTGGTACAGGTCACCGCACGCACACACACACACACACAATCTTTATCCAGAGTTTATCCAGTGATACTGAGTCTGATTTTTTTTCTCTGACACATTACCTAATCCTAAGTAGTCACAAGCTAACAGTAGCTTACAATGTTTTATATTGCTAAACCATTGAACCCTAACCTCCAGGCTGAATGTAGCGATAACAGCCAACAGAAAACACTGAGCACCTTATAATACACACAAGCTATAATTTTATGCGGTATGTTTCAAGCGTATTGTAAATACTCTACTACTTTATATTTCAGTCCAAGGATTTTACGTTGGATTTTGGCTCTTGTGGGAGAGAACTGGTTTGCATACCTGCACCATCCTCAGCAAGCATATAAAACAATACCAGACAGGAAATTCATGTTATTCAGATTGCTTATTAAATCACTTATATACTGCGTACTATCCAAATGTTTGAATAATTTGTATATGAAGTATTTTCCAATGCGGTTTATTACGATGGAAAATGCAAATGTTGGCAGTTGTCCCCACAGGTTAAGTAATCAGATAATAGTAGATGGTTCCCAGATTGCCAGTTTACTAAATTTCTCAAAGAAGCTGGAAAAAAAGTGGCGGTAAGATTTAGGTGATATATAAAATTAGAATCTAAGTTTAATAAAGTCCAAGGTGTTTGAGTTATTGACTTTTCGTTTTTTTATTCATCTCAAACAGACAAACTATTGTGTAGTGTACAGATGTTTAACTCAAGTTAGAACATTTTTAAAGTCCTGCCTTTGCTTTGCATACTTATGTGAACATAGCTAGAACAATTAGCAGTAATCTTAGATGAAAGAAAAAGGCGACTAACCAGCTCTAATAAATAAATTCCCTTTGTTTAGATGCTTATGAGAAATAGATAATAGGTGTTAGTGGTCCTGCACAATAAATTAAACTTAAAAACCTAGAAAATATGAGAAATCCTGTTAGTAATCTGAGTATTTATTTTATTTGACTGTGATTTTTCGAATGTCCGGCATTTGAAGGGGCTTCTGTATTTTAAATATAATACATATTGAACCAGAAAGCTATTAGAGAAAGTGTACTGGAACAGAAATGCATGCAGGTACATTTATTTTTCGTCCAGCTCCATCTGTTATCTCTACAATCGGATCTGCCTTCCTTGTTCGTCCTCATTAGACTGGTTCCAGTTTTGGTCCTTAAGGGAGGACGGTAATTAAAAACGATCGTTTACACACTTAAGAAATGAATTTTCTTAATTATTCCTGTATTATCTATTTTTAGTGTAACACCATCCCCGACTCACCCAGAAGCTCTGTGGCCTAGTTTGTTGATTTTCACCCAAATCCAATTCAAGCATGAGGGTCTGGATTAGACTGTGTTAAAGCTAGGCACGTGTCGCAGAGAAATCTGAGTAATTCCCCAAAGGAAGGGGAAAAAAAACAAAATAACCCTTCTTCACGTCCCAATTAGGTTTGGTTAATCTTTTCATTTTGATCCAAAACGCCAAATGGTGTAATTCAACATGGAACTGAACAAGCTTGTGGATTACAGTCATGGATTGTGCTCTCCGAGTGCCTGTGTGATTGAAATACTGTACAGGATTAAATGGGAAACCAGATAAAAAATGGAGCATTGTGGCCCAGTCAGTCAGTTTAAATAAAGGAAATCTCAGATAAACTTGTTGGAAATGGGGTGCGTGGGTCTGCTAATGTGCATTTTTAACAGTATGAAAGGGTAATTTTGAAAATTAAATTTTTCACCTAAACCTAAAGTTGTCTAAGGCTAATCACGAGGCTAAATGGTACTCTATTATATTCTCGACCATTATTGTCTTTTTGAAGAATCCTGAGAAGCTATTTTTGGCCAAGCATCAATCCAACTAACCCCTAATTTGAATGCTGTTATTGTAATTTTATATTTGCTTTTTCCTGAAATTTTTTTTTACAAACTATTAAAGGTACAAAATTTTAACAGATGAATACTGAATGCCTTCTCTGCATTACCTATTATTTTGAAATTATTAATTATATTTGTGTGTGCATGATACATTTTCAGGCATCATCAAAGAAATAATGGAACATGTAGCTGTGCTGCAGATGATGCTTCACGCTCGTTCCCGGCAGTGACGACGAACAAACAGCTTAATAAATGGGCCTTATATAACTCCATAAACGACACAATGAGCTGACAAACACAACAATAAAAATTGACAGCATGTAGGCGCTTTTGTGGAAACATCGCAATTTGAATATAGCTTGCTGAGAATACATTCCAGTATTTGTCCAGTATGTCTGAAATCGTTTATTCGTCACTGTGTTTGACGCACCAAAAACAGGAAGAACCTGCAGGTCTGCTGAGTGTTAGTGCTGTTTACATATTAAAGAAACTTAATCTCCCTTTTACATAAGACGGGAAAACACTTCAAGTCACAGTCATCTGATACTTGACCATTTCATTAGGTGGAGAAGGTGTGAAGTGGATCCTGGATTTTTTTCTCTAACCAGCTTCCTGTTTCTCTCAGCACTGCTCTTTAAATCACTACTTTCTTTTGTTCTGCCACTGAATACCATGTTGAAATTTCCTAGTAAACTTGCACACCTCATCCCTATGCCATCTGATCTTTTTTTTTGGTGTGACCCACGCACACAGTTATGTCCTTTTGCCACTACGATGACGACCTTCCCTTTACAGTCAGAAATATAACTACCCCATTAAACCAAGGGGGAAGCATCTGAAAGAAAGGCCCTGGAGCCACTGCAAAAGAGATTGTAGCTTACTAGTGTCTTTTTAAGTTGGTATCTTTTGTGCTAGTTTGCAATTGTGCCTGCCTCTTTGTTGGGTCTCCTGTATGTCCAGTAGGCTGGTTTGGAGTCTTTGCAGGGCCGGTTCTGGTCTGCGGGCCTAAGGTTTGACACCCCTGACCTAAAGATTCAAAAAGAAAATAAAAGTATATGCAAACAAACTAAAAGCCAAACAGAAAATACTGTACAAAAGAAAAAAGTTCAGGAACTCATAACTCAGGGTCCAAAAAAACCGAGGACCATGACAGGTTTAGCTTGAATGTTGTGACAGACTAGCTCTGTTATGCAACAGTAGGGCAGGTAAGGCTACACCTTTGCAGGAGGCTGTGACTTCACATATCCTTCTTTTGACTCTCTCCACTCTACACACACTGGATTTCTCCCGTGAGCAACATCCTTATTATAAACCGCAGCAAATTCTATGTTCTGAAGCAATTCGGTATCCAGCTTGTTCTTTTTTTCAGGTTTGTTTGTTTTTTGAAGGTGTGAAGGTTTGTTTTTTTTTAATCTTCTGTGTTGAAAATGAAAAAGAGAACGTGCTGTTTGCTTCTTTTCTCTATTACTTGTTGTCCTTCGGGCTCTTGCAGAACACAGAGTACTGGTAGGATTTTGTGCAGTTAAAGCGGTCGTCCTTCAGCTTAGAGATGAATGGTGCTGCCCAATTATTTTATTATGCAGACTTCCCTGTGCGTGAGTGTATAGTAGGCGTATTGTATTTGTGTGGGTACTTACAGCTGTGGAAACACAGTGAAGAATCATGAACGCTTTGTCTACATCACCCACAGCCTTGCTCAATTGCTCTCTGTGTGTCTCTCTCTCTCTCACACACACACACACACACAAAACACAAGGGAACAAAGAGAGTAGGTCACCACAGGGAACATTGTGATGGCAGATGAGCAGGGCACTTTTCAGCCACATGTAACTCAACAACCCCTCTCTCCTTCCTCGTTTCCCCTCGTCTTCCTCCTCTCATTCCGTTAGCATGTTTGTGCATAGAGGCCACATAAATTAGTCATCAGCATGCTCACCTGTTACGCACCAATTGGTCGTAGGTTTATCAGCGCTGGCATATGGTGATATAAAACAAACATTGCCTGCTATTATGGAACATGATCTCAGAGCTTTCCCACATCTTTGCACATGCCAAAACATCAATTTAGGTTAAGGAAGTCACCGCTGTGTATGTGGGGGTGTATGTGTGTGTGCCTCTGTGTATGTAAATGACAACCTTATCGGTTTTACACATGGAGTTTTGATGACATCTGAGTCATAGAAGCTGGCCAAGGCTCATGGAAAATTCACAGTGTGAATAAGGGCTGAAGCGGGCTCTACAGAGAGACTCAACAAGTGTCTTTGTTGTCATACTCAAGTCACGATTACACCAAAATCAGCAGCAACTGTAACAAACAGTAGTCTGATGTAAAATACTCTGTAATGCAAATCAAAATCTTGTAATAGAAATGCTACCAACCTCCCACTCCCAATTTTTTCGTAACAAACAAATGTGTCTCTTATGATAAACACCTACTGTGACTCATGAGTCTGTCTGCAGTCAATTTCCTTTAGCTATATGACGCTTTAAAGCTTTTTTGAGGCGATAGCTTCGGTCTTTAAATTTTAGTCACTGCATCGTTAATATCTTAATGTAGTGCGAGCATGCTAACCAACATCTATTTCTTTTTAGCTCAAATAATTCAAATGTACACCATCTGCTCAGTAAAAGTAAAAAAGTCAAGAAAAGTTAGAAAATGGTACTGAACAAAGACTTCCCTCAAGCATTCCTTTTGAAGGAAGAATAAACTGAACCTGAAAACAAGATTCAACAAATTAAAAAGTGATACCATTTAGGCCCTAGAGACCAATCAGTGACCCAGTAGCAACTTCTGGTTACTAAGGGATTCAACTCAGTTCACTTCAATTCTGCCATTTAGTCCAATGTTGAGATCCCCTCCCAGGCACCTTAACGCCCACTCACATCCTGGGCCATTTGACCTCTGTAAATCACATGATAGGGTGGGGCTAGGTTTCACAATGGGTTCACCCGAAACCTTGCCTGATTGTGACCCACACCCATTTTCACACCTTGAGTTGTGGGATTAATCAGACAAACGATAGAGGGTCCATGACCCTTCTGGGGACACTCCATAGGGCTGAAAATCTGGGACCAATCGCTCTTAGAATTGCAGAAGCTTCTCGGATGAAAGGTGAAACATCTTCAAGAAACCTAAAGAAGTCCAGGCGCTTTTCTTTCCAAACTCTTTAGACTACGATGACCTGGATGACTGAGACACAGACAACTCAATTCAATACAGTTTTATTTGTATAGCACCAAATCACAGCAGTTGCCTCAAGCTGCCTTATATTGTAAAGTAAAGACCCCACAATAAAAAAAAAGAAAAAACAGAGTAAACCTCACTAATCATATGACCCTATGAGCAAGCACTTTGGTGACAGTGGGATGGAAAAATTCCCTTTTATCAGGACACAAACTCCAGCAGGACCAGGCTCAGGGAGGGGCGGCAATCCACAGTTGAGTGTGAAGGGAGCAAGATAGGACAATGACATGATGTGGAAGAGAGCCAGAGATAAATAATAACTAATAATTAAATGCAGAGAGGTGTATAAACACATAGTGAGTGAAAAAGGTGACTGAAGAAGAAACAGTGCATCATGGGAATACCCCAGCAGCCTGGACTTAATGCTGCATAACTAAGGAAGGATTCAGGGTCACCTTTGCAGACAAGGGTTTTCTATGCAAACTATGGGCAACTGCAGCAATCTGATTACATCCGGAGCTATCACTGGGAGGTTTTTATGCCCGTAGCATCGTTCATCAGAAATTCAGTGAAAACACATTTTTCCCCAGGCCTCTGTAATTAGGTTTTAGTATTTCACTTATGTAAAACTGAGTGGCTCACAAGAGACAGATGGAATTATAAATCTCTGTTATTAAAATTACTATGTACCCTCTGTGATGCGCGTAATATGAGAAGTAACATCTTGACATGTTGCCTCTCCGGCTATTTATGCACAACTTTGAGCAAAGACCATTCATTTTAAATCAACATACTTAATTCCCAGCTCTCTCTTATATTTAGCGGTA
This sequence comes from Hemichromis elongatus, assembly GCA_015108515.1. Lineage (NCBI taxonomy): Eukaryota > Metazoa > Chordata > Actinopteri > Cichliformes > Cichlidae > Hemichromis > Hemichromis elongatus. The sequence goes on along the minus strand of VUQR01023203.1, from coordinate 69,130 downwards.
AGCATGGCTCTTCAGTCTTCTCTGGCTTTGAGGGATTCTTGCGTTATAATTGCTAAGTTTCACTTAAAAGGAGTCAAGATAGTCACACATTCCTAACTTGACCTCTTTTCCTTGCATCTTAAGAACGCACCTTGTATGGCGAAGTTTAAATCTGACTAAAAATGGTATCACATGGCCTGTAGGTGAAGTCACTTCTGATGTTAAGCCAGCTACCCTGAGGTGTTCAGCAACAGAAGACCTGATGCACTTACATGGGGAGAAGAACTGAAAATAAAACAGGAGGGGAAGGGGGAGGATTAGGAGTAAAAGCACTAATCTTCTTTTTATTTTATTTTTTTTTCTCCAAATTGTTTGACCACAGCGGACAGCACACTGCAGCATGACGGTAGCTCACAGTTTGCTGAATCATTTAGAGCTGTGCATGTGTCAGATAGTGTGATTATATGATTTCTCTGCAGAGAGGCAGTGCATAGCCTGTAATATGAAGTATATATATTTACTGTATCACCAAATGACTGAGATATAACACTATATATTATTACAAAATCATAATGGCTTAACTGATCATTATTAAGTGTTTACTATTAAAAATGTATATGTGTATGTTTTGCGTTTTAGTAAAAAAAAGACTTTATTAAAAAACAGCTTTTTTAGATGAATTTCATATTAAAATAAAAATGATAGAAGACAGTTCTTTTTTAATATGAATATGGACATTTTAGCACATCAGTGCTGTGTTTGCAGCATGGCTTTAAATTATGATACCAGACCTTTGTTTGTTGCTCGTAGTTTTGATCTATACAGTCTGAAAGTGTTAAGATTTTGTGTTAAGTGTCAAACAAGGCCAGATGAAAATGTGCCAGATTCTGACACGACACGCAGAGAGAGCCCAGAACTCATCTCGGCGTGCTGAGTGTACAGATTTTCAGTGTCTCCTGTCACTTAGGTGTCATTAATGTACAGAGGCAGGTCTCACAGCCGACATGCTACCTGTTACCTTCAGATAACACTCACCTTTTCCATCCTGGTAATAGCTGCTGCGTCAGCTCAACGAGGAAAGGGCTGTGGGACTATTTTAGTTTCGAGCCTTCTTCAACTTCCACTTACAGAAGAGAAAAAAAATCAGCTCAGATAAAAATCTGTCAGACAATAACAGAAATGGGCACTGACTTGAAAGCAGCGTTTACCAGTAGACATTGGCACCGCTGATCCTAAACACGTGGCTCTTAAGACACGTGATTAAAGTAAAGGCAAACGCCCATATTCCAACACTTAACTATATGTTCGCATTAATTTTCAGTACATAGTGAAGAGGCAATAAGTAGAAATGTTTTGTAATGACCGCAATATTATAGTTAAGCACAATAAGAACTAATTAAAGATGAAAGGGCCCTCTGGAATATACACCTGTAAGGACCTGTACTGGCAGAAGACAACATTCAGTCAATCATCATTCTTTGTTCTTGGAAGAGGGCTTGTTTGATAGTCATCATTGCTAGGATTCAAAGAGTAGCACTACTGATTATTATTCAGAAACCAGCATGCCTGGTGGCCTCTTACTTTCTTTTTTTGCCCTCCTGCTGAGCTGCTTGATTGAGTTCACAGTTGAGAAGGCCAATTTGGTGCTTGTGGAAAGGCCTGGCGGCGGGGGGATATGGGAATGTATAATAGGCATATAGTTCAAGAAGCAGGAAATTACATAAGGATAAAAAAAAAAATAGAGAAGCAGCAGAGAAGACTGCTAGAAAATGACAGAGCTGGAAATCAAAATTCTCCATTTGCTTTATAACAAAATGAGCTGGACACAGAGCACTTGGTGACACAAGTTTCTCGCACGGTGTTCTCAAATATATTATTTCGTTATATTTGAGATAGTTTATATGATCTAGCTTTTGTGAAAATAGTGCTCAGAGAACATAGTTCATCTTGAGTAATTACACACAAAAGAAAAAGAGAACAATTAACAGCAGTTTTTAAATCCAATTTTGAGGATCATTAAGTGAAAGATAATGACGCTGACTCAGAAGATTTGCCTCTAGTCAGCCATATCACTCATAACCAATACTGCTGGTTTGTCAGTGAATAAATGTTAAGTAAGAAAACATTATTGTTTTAAGGGTCTATGAAAGAAAAATGGGGCTCGTGTAGTCTTCTTAGGTTTTAAAATGTTTGCTGTATTTCACAATATCTACTGGATGTCTCTCATCAGACTTGACATTTTTACTTTTTTTGTCTTGTGCAGGAGAGGTTCGAGGCATTGTTCAGGATCTACGATGAACAGACGACTTTCCAAATGTTCAAAAGCTTCCGGAGAGTCCGGATCAACTTCAGCACCCCAGAAGCAGCAGCCCGCGCGCGCATTGAGCTGCACGAGTCCGAGTTCAACGGCAAGAAGCTTAAACTCTACTTTGCACAAGTGAGTGTCAGTTGAGGGGTCTGGGAAAGGGCAGGAAGGAAGCCTGGGAGATGGAGGATCTGAGGCAGAGCACTGCTTATTTATATAGACTGTTAGGACACAGTTCAATGTGTGTGTGCATAGCAACACACAGAAAAACAAACTCGGAGAAAGAGGATGGTACGCAATCTCCTCCCAAATTTCTATCAATTTCTCTCATTTCATTCCTTCTTTTAATGTTGTTTGCTTCCCTGAGCCACACCTGACTGCTTCCTGAACCTATGAGCCTTCCTGTCAAAACTCCTCTGTAACATGATTGAACACAAAAACACAGTTCTTGATTCCCCATCCATCCACTGCACTGGAGCTGTGTGAACAAGTGTGTCGCTATGCAGTTGTGGGGAAGAGAAAGGATGAATTTCACATGTTATATACTGTAAAATGGTATTTCAATCACATTTAAATAGCTATAAATTGACATGTAACAAGTCCAAAACACCCAGTTTAGCTCAGTTTTAGATTCAAAGACTCAAAGTTGTGCTTTCTGGAAAAAATACAAGTCACTGCGACTCCAACTGAAACTCCCATTATCGCAAATACATCATCAGTCATGACCCCTGCTGCACCTTTTAGTACTTTGATGTAAGAGGATTAAGGATTTTACAGCTTGACAGATGCCACATGTAGGTATTGTAATTATAGCAATTGGCAGCTATCAAAATGCTGAAATCCATTCACTGGAAAAAGCCTACAATTTGAGACTTGAGACAAAGCTTCTTATTAAAAAGTCAAATATTTTGTTAATTTGTTATTAGGTAGCAAAGGATAATTTGGAGAAAAAGTAGCAGAATTTTAAAAAGCTGTCTTGATACACAAGCCGAAGAACTGCAGACGCATATGCACAGCGATGTAAACAATAAGCCAACTTTTATTTTATAGTTGACAGCAAAGTCCAGAAAACCCAAAATCCAATAGGAAAGAAACGGCAAGCTAAATACTTTCAAGCATACAGGGACATGGCAGAGAACTATAGCAAACTGAGGCTTTAAATATACATAGCACTCTTAGGGCTAATGGGAAATGGAACACAACTGGGGAACTAAACACACCTGAACTAAATCAGGGTAATGAGACAAGGCTAGTAAAACTAAACACAGGAGACAAATGGTACCAAAAATAAATACAAAGTGAGGAGCAATAACGAACAAGGAACACTTTTTTCATTTCTTTATATGTATTTTTCACGAAACACTTCATACTAGCACAAAGTTAAGGCTGTCCTGTGTATGTAACCAGCGAACAATGAGACTGGTATATGAATTAATTGAACAGCCACTTTATGAGCTATCGTCTTCTCTCCAATAGATCCAGAATGGTGACGAGGACATTGACAAGTCATATTTGGCACCTCCCCAGCCAGTCAAACAGTTTCTGATCTCACCCCCTGCCTCGCCGCCCGTGGGCTGGAGCCAGAGTGAAGACGCCACGCCCGTCATCAACTATGACCTGCTGTGCGCTGTAGCCAAGCTCGGACCCGGTCAGTACTCAAGTTCAACACGTTTGTCCTATATTTTTGTACTTCGTGCTTACATTAGGCACAACACAGGGAAAATGGTGCGCAACAAATGTATGAAAAAAATCTCCTTTGATCATTCATCTCTGAACAGTAATGCAGAAAAAAGCAGGAAATTACTTCATGCACCTCAAGGGGGGGCGATGTGGAAAGGATATTTATCTGGGAAGCAATCATGACAAAAGGAAATGGAACATTTTTGAATTATAACTGTTTTAATCTTGACTTTTACTGTGGCGCGTTAGTCACTTCTGAATAGCATCTGAAGTACTTGTTCATAAGTACATTTAAAGAATGCCGTGCCATTTAAAAATCTGTCTTTCTTAGCGATCTCAACAAAGAACTTCCTGGTGGTGGTGGTTTTTTGCAGAGAAGCATAAAAAAGGAAACACCAGACTGAAGCCTATGAATCAAACCCATTGTTCGGGCTATGATACATCAGCATCAAAGGTCGTTGTCAGTACATATACAATGAAAGAAGCAGTGGATTCAAATGATTTCGCAAAACTACTTTGACTAATGACTAAACTCCTTCATAGAAAACATAAGAGGATTTTTGGAGGTGGTGAATGTCTGTGTGTATTTTTTTTATCTACAGTAGGATTAGAAAGTGCTGCAGGGATGATTTATTTCAATTCATCATTACTTATTTCAGGGATTTAGGAGTCATTAAGAGAGGACGGTAAACCAATGGCAGTAGTTTATAGAATCTGCCCGAGTGAATCTGCTCTGCTCTCCGTTCACTCGAGCCAAGTTAACATTCATCAATGCCACCCAGGAAAAACAAAACATCCAGTGTGGAAATAGTTGTAGCAGCTAATCTTACAATCACGTTCCTCCCCACCTCAAGAACAATGCTGTTTCATTCTTTCCATGTCTACTCAGATCAACAATTGCATCCTTGTAATTCTAAGTTTAAACAGAGTTCTAGAGGCCCTCAGAACTAAAGTTAGCTCAGTTAAATTGGCAACAGACATCTTGAGTGTTGGCATGCATGCCCAGCCTGCACGGTGCTGCCACAAATGCTAAATCCCTTCCTGTTTTAAACTGTCCACTCGTGTCAGGCTAATATGTCGGCAGATTTTATTTCTTACACAGGCATAGCGTAAATGATAGCAATTGGATATCATTTAGGTCTTGGTTTGCCCTGGAGATTTTGTACCTAGTTGCATACAAAGTGGCATGGCAGTATGAAAGCTAATGAGGAACCAGTCTAAATGAGGCAGCACAAACCACCACAGCTAGACTGGCAAGTAAACACCTGCACCTCTGTCTGCCTTGTCAGCAAGATATCAGATCGCCGCAGCCTTTAGAAAATGTCACCTAACACGCACAAGAAGGTGTGCCATTTCCACAGTGTCTTTCCATGCTTGCATATGTGGATATGATCATGCTGATGAAGTGGAAAAAACAACCCGAGCGCCGTTTATTATCACCAAAACTGATGATTAAACTTGCCTCATCCTCGCACACACAATTACACACAGTCCAGTTCGGAGGACCATTTTGACATGTTCTGCTTTTACCATAGCAACACGAGGCATCAAGAAACCGCTTTGTTCTGCACGTCACATCCTGCCATCCACCATCAGATTACCTCAGGGCTGCAGCACAGCACGCTGACTCCCTCTGTCAACTCCCCGCGGTAACAGCAGGACTATATTCGCTGTCCCTCTCTTGTCTTTGGCACCACGGTGAAAAGCGACAAGACCAATTTCCTCCTGTCTGCCAGCTGTCTGATCTCCATGGCTACTGTGATACAATCTCGCAAGAGTGCATTTTCAATCAGAGTCCGCTGAATTTGGCATCCAGACAAATGGCAAGAGTATTCTGGGGAATAGTTTTCTCTTGAACACATGTCCTGATTTGTTCCTTAACCAACAGGAAAAACAGCTGTCACTGTCGTACATATTTCAAACATAAATGATATTTATTAGTTTGCCATATTAGTGCAAAATTAGTGCTACTATAAGCAGCAGGGGGAGTGTTTTTCGTCTCCTTATCGTTCATATGGGGATATATTCAAATCCCTTCAGTAAAACTAGAGGCATTAAAAGAGAGAGACAATTAACTGCACTGAAATTTATTGGAGGATTTTGGAATGGCAAAAACAAATGAATAAATAAAATTTCCAGAGGTAAAAACTGTTTAAAGTGTTACTACTTATGTAAATTGGATCATATCTGACCAATAAATATGGTGGTTGTATACATGCACTCTTTATGGTCTGGTGTCCTTTGGAATAATGAATAATGCCTCAGGATATCTGGGCAGTATCGTGCCGCCAGAGACTTGCTTTGGGAAGGTAAAACCTAATGCTGTTTTTTAAGGAAAATTCCTTCATGCAGTCTGTTATTGACTAATGTGGAATATGGCTGTAATATTGACCGATGTTTAAGGTTGGAAAGGTCTAATATTACTCAAAGATATCAAAACATATGGCAGTTTCCTCTGGAATGTACAATACATAAAATGATTAACTTGCATAAAACCTCTTCTACTATGCAATGTGTTAGTCCACTTCTCGGTACTCTGAGTTTTGCCAGTCTCTCTTTACAACAGTAGTGGTGTTTCTTTCATATTGAATCTGTTAATGTCCAGTTATTCCATTTTTTGTTTGTTTATTTAACTAAAAAAAGAATGATGTACTCTGTGTGTATATATGTAGCTAACCAACTCATTCTCATAAACTTAGGATTAATCCATAAAATACATCGGCGCTGCTGCCAGTTTGTGGAAGTCGCCATGTTTCCCTGCCATCTTGAATAATGTGGCCGAGATGGACATTGCTTCTCTGCCTAATCGTGTTAAGTTTGTTGATAGAGACCCGCCACATACTAATAGATGAGAAGATGAGAACCCATAAGCAAATTCGTATCTGGACCTTCAGCCTTGGGTGTAACACACAAAAACTTGCATGAACATGCTTATTTATTCCTAATATATTTAAAACTGACAAGAGCCAGCTAAACGACAGCAACGGCTGGTTATAAGCCAACATTATGCCAGCTAATGTTAGGCTCAAGTGTCCAAAAATTACACTTTCCCTAAGGATAAACAGTTTGATTACATTCTCACGTTGTATGAGAGTTTATTCGCCAAGTGTCCAGCAGCTTAAAAGTTACATTAACACTAGCTAAAAGCAGAAAAGATAAGGATATCCTCAATAACTCTGCTCAGTATCTCTGTCATCAGATGGGAGTGAGCTTCACTGACTCATCAACTTGTGTCGGACTTCTTTAACAAGTTTCCAGCCTCCTCCAGAAATAAACATTGATACATATTGACAGCTGAGATAAACAGCCGAGTGTCAGCCTGCTCAGAAAACAGCAGATTGTTGGATGTATCTGGTCTGGAATCATTTTTGTTATCTGAGTACGCTTACTACAGTTGAACAGCAACCAGTTTTATAGGTGACTCGAGGGTAGAAACATAAAATATCGTATTCATAATATAAAATACGATGATTTAACAGCTGCCAGGATTATGCACTACCGCAATTTTCTGACATCTAGTGGTGATATTTTAAAGACTGTAACTTAATTGCTCTTCTCTCTTTCCATCCCCTTAGGTGAAAAGTATGAACTCCATGCAGGAACAGAGTCCACCCCCAGCGTGGTGGTCCACGTGTGCGAGAGCGAAACAGAGGAGGACGAGGCAGCGCGGCCAAAGCAGCAGATTGTCCAGACCAGACGTCCCGACGGACCCCCAAAGGTCTTCAACTAGAGAGGCCTCCCTTCCAACACCAGTGGGGCCATGACCGCCACTTAAGCCCACAACACACCTGCCCTCTCTCTCTCGTCTCTGCACTCACAGAGAGCGTCGATGCCCCTCATTTCAGTTCAACTAAAGCAAAA
>VUQR01023203.1:40035-59144 GCA_015108515.1 Hemichromis elongatus | reverse complement strand
AGGGGGAGTGTGGGGGGGGGGGGGGGGGGTTTTTTGTGGGGGGGGGGGGGGGGGGGATGACAGTGCAGAACATAATCACTATCTTTGTTTTTGTGTTTGTCCACAAAAAACATTCATTTTATCTTCACAGGATATGAAATGGTTCTTTGAAATGCACCGTGTTGGCAGAGTGCACTTTTATTGGCACTACAGTTAAGCTGTTGCAGTTATCTAAGCCGACGGCAGACTGGTGGAGCTGCTGTGATGGATGATATTGTAGAGGACGCAGCGGAGCAGAAAGAAGGACACGAGGAAAGATTTTTTTATCTCTTTTGTCATGGTGTTTAAACAAACTGGTGCGTTTGGTCACAGTTGAAAAGAAAATTTATATTTATGTACATATGCCAAGTGTTTTTTCTGTTGCTGAGGCCAGTCACGGTGTGCAGTTTGTTATGGCTTCTCTTGGCAATGTTGTAAATGGAAATAAACAACAACAACAACAAAAAAGACAAAAATGTATAACAATAAGTCCTGAAGATGCTCGATCAAAACCAACAGTCATCGTGTTGTGTTCAACATGGACTCTGTTTGAATGTTTCTTTTATTTCTGGGGAACGTCTGCTAAAAAGCTCAATTATACCGTTTGTCACTGTTGTACCGTTTCCGTTGAAATCTGAATATTGTGTCTTGTATCGTAGGAATCGAGAAAACAACGTAGCAAAACGAGCAATAATTTATAGTTCTATAATACCAGTATGTGTATTTTCATGTTCTGTACTTATTTCTCAGAGATGGTCTCTGTCTCTTACAGTATCCGCTTCGATTTGTGTAGTATAATAGCCATTTGTTTCACATAGGACAAAAAAATACATAAAGACTTATTCTTAAAAGCTATGTTTAGTGTTTTTTATTTCAGATGTGTATTTGTTCTAGGGGCTACACTTGGGATGCAAACACCGAAACAGAATCTCAATCCAAAAATTTAGATTCTTTATGGTTGTGCAGAAAGTAAGCCAAAGAAACTGTATGTACTGGGCTTCACCTCTTAATCTTTGAATCCAGTCTTTTCCGGTCATATTACCGTAAATATCAAGCCTAGCCGCGCACTCTGCCTTTACAACCATCTTTGAAAAAATACATTTTTTGAAGAAATCGTGGAATTGAAGAGTGCTAATGTAATAGAATGCCACTGTTGCAACAAGTCACATTGTGAATTTTCTTCCCTCCTAGATGTCATTGGTCTAATTTTGCAATGGAAACCAGAAGGTGGCAGAACAGGCAGTAAAGTACAAAGCAGCGTAAAAGCATTGCCAATGCTCTGCTGACTCAGTAATTTGAGAGCTTCAAACCTCGGCCGTTATCATCAGGCCAGAAGCTTCATGGCATGGGTTTCTGCAGCTAAGCAGCTCCTGTAAATGTGTAGTTGTTCTGGTACTTGTGTCCATAAAGTGTGTATTGCGCTAGACATACATCTGAGTAAAATCTAGACCCCCAGTTTGTGCCTTTCATAGGTTCTCATTACTTTCACAGAGCTCAGCATTCATTTACTAAATACAATCTTGAAAAATGTCCTGACTTTGTTCTTCTAGATCATAACTAAAAACTTATTTTAGCTTACAAAGGCAAGCTGTTAATTCTTCAACAGACATTATGTGACAAAATAAATCGTATTACTTAGTATTTAAGCACAAGTTTGTTTTCATACCAAAAACTACAAAGCCATTTCTAATTACTTTTTTGAAATAGGAAATGAACTTACAACTTGAAAAACTGGCATTTTTTCATGTAGTTGAAAGGGTTTTTTTCTTTTCTTTTCTTTTTTGCCTATATGAGCAGCAGATTCTATATACAAAGAAGAGAGGGACTATCCTGAATTCTCACCCCACACGATCTCCAAACTTGGTTTTCACATTAGTCTCTGCTTCGCACAAGTTCACCATTAACCACATTTGGTATAATGAGGGACAGTAACTGACCTTGCTGCTAAGGTGCTTTGTTTCAATGCACAGTATGCTAGCATACAGACTGCAGCACTTAGCACAAGACACCTGTCCAGTCATGTGACTGCAACAATGCGGGTAAGCAGGTGACAAATGCTGGCCCACACTGGCCAATCCACTGAACTGCAGCACAGGCCTTTTCATTTCCAGCTGTTTTTTCTATTTTGCAAATTCACCAACACGTTTTAGATCATAGAAGAAATTGTAATATTAGACAAAGATAACCAGATACCTTGAGCTAATATAAAATGCAGTTTTTTATAACTTGATTTATTAAGGGAAGAAAGCTGTCCAAACCTTCCTGCCCCATGTAAAAAAAAAGAACGTGCTCCGTTTGTTAAATAATGAATTAATTATGATTAACCACATTTTTTTGCAAATCTGACGACAGTTTCACTGACCACGCCCAGGCTCCATTACTACTAAACCAGATGAATGATAAAATCGCTTAAATAGAACCAGTCCGACAAAGTGAAGTAGACTAAAATATCTCAAAAGCAACACATCGTGTAACAATCTAAAGAAACAGCTGAAAGTCACTGGAAATTATCATTGCTGAAAGGGTTACAAAGCTATTTCTATCGCTCCAATGTACTACAGTGAGAGCCATTATCTAAAGTTAGAGAAAACTTGGAGAAGTGTTGAACCTTCCCAGGAGTGGCCAGCCTACCAAAATTACTCTAAAAGCACATCAGTGACTCATCCTGGATGTCACTAAAGAACCAAGAACGATATCTAGAGAACTACAGGCCTCCCTTGCCCAAATTAAGGTCAGTGTTCATGATTCATGATAAGAAAGAGACAAAAATGTGATCCATGGGACCAAGGAGAAAACCACTGCTGACACAAAGGCTCCTCTCACATTTCTGTAATTTTAGATGTAATCCCTTTACATCTGATTTAAAACCATCTCATTACTTCATAAAAAGAACATCACATCAACAGTCAAACATGGTGGTAGTAGTGTGATGGTCTGGGGCCGCTTTGCTGCTTCAGCACCTGAATGACTGTAATTGACCGAACATGAATTCTGCTTTCTGCCAGCAAATCCAGCTATTAGTTCATGCACTGAAGCCCAAGCGCATATGGTTTATGATCCAAAACACATCAGTCGACTTCTGAACAGCTCAAAAAAAACAAAGTGAAGGTTTTGAAGTGACCTTAAACGTAACATGTTTGTCCTCTAAATTAAATCGAGGCATGGCTGAATCCAAATAATTCCACAAAGAATAGCCTTAATTCCTCCACAGCGATGTGAAAGACTAATTGCTAGTTATTACAAACACTGAATTGCAGTTCTTGCTGCCAAGGGTGACAAAACCAGTTATTAGGCTCACTTTTTCAAACTGGGCCAGGTAGGTTTCGATATGCTTTTTTGTTCTTTAATCAATGGAACTGTTATTTAAAGACTGCATTATGTATTTACTAGAGTTATCTTTGCCTAATGTATGTGTCACAAAAAAAAAATCAGGAAGGGGACAAATACTTTTTCACAATGGATTTACATTCCCACCAAGAAAAAGCCTGCCCTTCACAGACACAAAGGTAATAAATTCTTTCTTGTCAAAACAAAGCTGAGTACTAATCAGCAAACTCCAGCTGAATACCAAACTAGACAGTTTTTTTATGTGTCACTCTGGCATAGCTGTCCCAAAGCAGACATAAAATCTAGTTAAAGTTATTTTAATGTCAGGTAAATGTTTTCAGTTTCAAATGACCTACAACTTAAAAAAACCTGGGTTGCAAAGAAGCGATTGGTGGGATTAGGCCACTGCAGGTTTTTGGTAGGATCAGGAGAAGTTTGCAAGGAAGTCAACAGTCTGTGGAACAAACTGAGTGGCCAGTAATCCATCAATTTCAACAGTTTGTCTGCACATCTGTCAAACGTTAAAATAACTGTATGGAAGAGAGAGAAAGCCTTGTTTCATCCTTTAAGTGTGCCTTTAGAAAAATAGCTCATCGCCTGTAAAATCAGAATAAGCCCTGATCTCTACAGGATTCATAAATTTTAGTGTATAATAGCGAAATACCACTGGTGGTTTTACTAGTGTTACATTCCTATATGCTTAAATTCTTTTGAGTGACTCCTTGATACAAATAAAGAGCATCAAGTTGTACCGAAAACAGCTTTTTATAATTGTGCCAAGTACCAGTGCGTGTTTCCCACAGGTGAGTTGCGGTTAACACTGTGTGACCGATGTGCACACATTGTGACCCTTATTATTTTCTGTAGTCACAATTTAACCACAATTTCCTGACTCCTGTGCAGGTTATCTGTAGAAAACTGAGAGAGAGAGAGCTGCAATGTTTTCACTAACTTATTTTGAAAGCGCAGCAGACCAGTTGCTTAACTTTATCACTCGTACAATCATTCACTCAAACAAGGACAAGCAGCTGTGTTTACATGGCCGGCCCTGCAGCGGTCCAATCAGAAAAAAAAAAAAAGAATGGCTCTGGCAAAGGAATGGAGCCACGAGATCCATTCATTCAAAGAGGTATAATTGCCACCATTAAATGTTACTGTCACTTTCACATTGCAGCTTAAGTTAATATTTTGTCTTGTTCCAAGTCTGAGTTAATGATTCTTTTGGTGATTATTAGCGTATTTGAAATTTAAAGCATGAGGCATGAGCGAACTGTGTGGCAGGCAGTGTAGTCATAACCTGCTCTTTAGCAAGCGACTCAACATTCACAGCTTCTGTTTCATCACGTCAGCCATGAAGAAAAGACAAATGATTGGTTGTGAATGCAGTAACAACAGTTTGCTATCATCCGTTTCCTTCTGACACATTGCGTGAGGTGAGAAACTACAACAAAGACAAAACATTGGCGGACTGTTATCGCTGATTTCACAAAAGGATGTTTTGCAAGCACAGGTTTGGCCCAAACCTACTCAGTGAGTTAAGACATCTTTATAGTGGTACGCAGTCATAATGATTGCCTGTGTTAGAGGTAAAACAGTGGGCGGCTGTTGGTATTTCACAGGTGGAGAGGACTGAGTAGCAGCTGTGATATGAGGTGTGCTCGGTTCTGCACCGTGTCTTGTTCTTCACGACACAAAAAGCCCTCTCTTCACAGGGAACAGGGAATTCCTCCTCACAATGACTCTTATTGTTGAACATTGCATAGTATGTGCATCTAGGGGGAACGGATCCAGTTAACGTGGATTTTGTGGGCGTTCTGGGCCCTTAAGCTCTCGAGCTATACAGGCTAAATCTTTCTGATACTCTTTTAATTCTAGTTAATAAGCACGTAGGGCGAGGTTTAAGGTAAAGTGGTTTCTTACTTCCCTCTCATTCCAGGTAGGAAACAAGACTCAAGGAAATAAATCAAATTCCTACAGCGTAGTAGACAGGTAAAGAAGTGTTACCGTTAGGTGTTAGCTGATGTCTTTAAAAGTTATGAATCTTTTTGTGTAAAACAGTCAAACGGAAACTGGAAAGAGACCCTTTCTCCCACATTATGTTCTCGTCATTGGCCCCCTGTTGAATCCAGGATGTAATTCAAAATACTTCTTCTCATATAGGAACCATCGTGCCTCTATATATTTCACCGATATATTTTCTGAGATCAAAACTGTCCCAACACAGTCTCGGCTTACTTGTGGTTCCCAGAGTTGAAAAATGAGAGGCAGAGCCTTTAGCTGTTAGGCCCCTTTCCTGTGGAAACACCACCTACTGTTAAGATGAAGCTTGAAGCTTTCCTTTTTAATAAACCTAATAGATAGGGCTGGATCAAGTGGCTCTACTGCTATAGACTTTTTTTGTGCTCTTTCCCATAGTTTGTGTTTCTCTGTTCTGCTTTTTTCCCCTCATTTCTTTCTTCCACACCCTCAACCATTGACAGCAGACAGCTGCCCCTCGCTGAGCCTGGTTCTTATTGTCTGGTCTCTTCCTGTTATAAGAGAGTTCTTCCTTCCCATTGTCACCAAATGCTTGTTCATAAGTCAAGCACCTAATTTTGGGGTTTCTCTCTAATATTGTAGGGACTTTGCCTTGTAATATAAAGCAGCTTGAGGTGACTTGCTGTAAAGTTGAGATACAAATTAAACTGGAATAAACTGAGGGAACCTCAACACTCAGTGAAATTTAACAGTTTCAGCACACAAGGTGTTTACGTGATTCATATTGAACTGGAACCAACACAATGCTGTGATTCCACTTTAAAAGATCTATTCTTCTCAATGAAATCTGACCTGGATCTTTTATAGGTGTATGTACCTGTGTTCCAGCACAGCAACACACAGGGACACCAGCTCCCTGTATGCATCTAGGCTGCCGACATTTCTTTCAGCCTATTGGGTGAATCGGGACAATGTGTAGCTCCTCGAATGAAGGTTACTTACACTCCCTCACAAAAGAATGGCTCCAACTTGCTTTATTGTCATAGGAACCTCGTGGTCCCTGGGGGTATTGTGAGGTTTGATCCTGAAGTGTTCTTGGCACAGATTTGGGTCAAGTCTAGCCAAGCTGTTAAATTGCTTGTACAAATGTTTCCAACTATTTAAATGGACGTTACTGTCTAACAATAGAAGGCTGTTACATACACACCCAATACCCTTTGAACAGGCACAATGTCAATTTTTAACTACATACATGAAACGTGTTTGACCAGAGATGAATGGGTATGTGATAAAACTGAAACGATAAACTTTGCCAATACTCTGACAAAATATGTACACATGAGTAGGGCCATTTGTAGTGTAAAGGAGAGGAAATGATTTCCTACAGTTTGATGGCCTTGACACTAAGAGACATAGATCAGATCAGATCATAGATAGACATAGAAATAAAAATGTGTCCACTATATGCTGACTATGAGGACAAAGTGCCCCGAGACGCCCGCTGGAGACTGATTTTGAGAAGCAGTGGTCATGGGGAGAGCTGGCAGCTTTGGGAGAGGATTCTTGCTTTTTGATTAGCAGCCACAGCACGCCTAAGGGACGGGCGGAGGGACCTGAAAAACCAGTTGCCTGACATTATTACTTTCAGCAAGAAGCAACGTGGAGCCTCCTCCTCCTCCACACACTCCTCCCCTTCTTCACATAAACACTGATTCACACAGAAGCCACACACACTCTCTCTCTCTCATACACACACACAGATATCTGTGATTGTTTCTGAACTCACTCTCTCTCTCAGTACATCTGACCTGTATGCCTGTACCTGTGCAGCTGTCGCTTTAGCTACACCTGGGATTTATTCTCCCCTCCTGGAGTTGCTCACGCAGTTCTTCGACTCCCTGGTGTCTCCCCTGCTACGATTCTGGACTATGCCCCCCTCCGTCAGCTGAGGGAGGGGGCTCTTGCACTGCTCAGGCTCTCATCCGGAGAAGGCTTGGGCTAAAATCAAAGCGGAGACGATCAGGTAAGTCACACTAACCACTGCGGTTTTCTTGGCAGATTTTTTGTTTGTTTGTTTGTTTTGATGTAAACTAAAGTCAGAACTCCCTTTCCTGTTGAGTGTTTTCTGTTATGGAGCGGGACTTCTCTCAGAAGGTGATTCTCAGGTGAAGGGACAAAAAATTAGCTCACATACCAAAGAACTCTCATGTATAGAAATCTGCTGTTACTGCTGAAGAAGTGGATGGGTTTGAATTTAAAATGTTTAAAAAAGAGTCATTTTGACCTACCATCAGTATCAGGCTGCATATCTCCTATTGATAACTAACTGTTTAATGGATCAGCTGCACCTATCTTCCCATCAGCTGCCATTATAATTGTAGGTAAATGCGACCGCACTATACTTCTGTATAGTCCTGCTGTACCGATTCAAAGCTCACTAGGTGATTTTCAGATATTTTGCTTTGTTGTGGATCTCTCATTTTTAGTTTCTTGACTAGGAGACTTCTAAGAACAGAAAGATTACCTGTTCCTCAAGTGCATTTTACTCATCTTCACACATTAAGCTTCTCATAAGTGTTTGATGCCTGTGCAAGATCTACCCAGCCAAAGTAGAAATTCGAGTTTTAATCACTTTGAAATGTCGCTCAAAATGTTGCTTGTAAGTTATTCAGTGTGATGTCCTTTGATTTTGTTTTGCCATTTGTGATTTTCTTTGTTTAATTATAAGATTGTGCTCATATGATTGAAGTATAAAAATGAAAATTAAATTACACATTCACAATGTTAACTCTGTGGCTCAGTAGATTAACGTCTATTATATGTACTTTCTCATGTTGTCACATTTAACTTTGATGAGCATTGTCTGAGAATGTGCTTTGTTAATACAGCATTAGAAAACACACCGTGCATACCAGCAAAGCAACACTATGACAGAAAATGAAATCTATTAAAGACCAATTAGAAACAGTGGGATTTTCATCATGGCAATGATAGATTAATTTCTATGTCGTGTATCCAGTTAGAAGGGAAAGTGTGTTAGTCATTTAGGAAAAAATATTCATCCTATTATTAGGTCGTAATATTTCTGGGGAATCCTGAATGAGTAATCAGCACTTCATCTCAGACAGTTTGTGTAGATTTCTCTCCTGATAATAATTCTGACTGACAGATTTTAATTAGAAAATGTGTTTCTAATTAGTGTAAATACTCCCAGAGAATGTGTGAATGATGCTTTAACACTCCTCCTTCGAGTGACTGGCAAATTGTTAAGGCTTTTACATTAGTAAACAAACAGAACAAACAAAAAAAAGAGACAGACACTGTTTGATTTCAGCATTCAGTATGTGCAACTTTATCCATATTCGGGTATTTCATTGAGCTTAAATCCTTTTTTTTTTTCTTTTTTTTTTTTCAAAAGTTCAGACCTGAGAAATGGCTTACTACTGCCCTGACTGACTCTTTCCATTGGCTGTGTAAAATACACTGAATGCTACGAAGTTGTTGTGCAAACTTATCGTAGACTCATTGCTGAAGTGATTTACAGTCTCCATCTGAAACCAGTTTAATGGGATTCTCACTATAAATACCAGATTATCTGCGCTTGTTTGGCATTTGGGTTTGGATTTACATTTTATCGTCTTTGGGGTCTGTCCAGTGACTTAACAAGTGTCCTGCAGTGATCTCTGGCATTCACACCTTTACTTTCATTGTACGATCACTTCAGTTTTACATGAATAATAGGCAGCTGTTCTCTGCTAAAGACTGGTTACAAATCTCCCTGCTCACTGACTGGGCTCAATAAAAGTCACAGTAAAATCCCTCTTTAGTGTGACATCTGTAAAACCAAAGATACGGGCGGTTTGCATCAGAGATGATCCAGGCGACCTCTCTGCTGTGAATTTAGGCCACATGCCCGCTTTTCGAAGGAAACAATTGGGGCCATCTATGTCTTGTTAACTCGCTTCAAAGTGACTGCTCAAATATTGACTCCGACAGCTGTTTGAAGATTGTACTTTGAATGTGTTTGTGAACATGGGTCATGCGGGAGACTGTGTTGTTTTTAACGTCTGGATGAGCATCTGCAGAGGTGGAACGAATAAACAGCTTTGTCTGTTCATTCCCTCATAAAAAAATAATATTAAAAAAAAAAAAGGAAACTAAATTGTTCCCGTTCTGCAACGAGTCCAGTTTCTGGACAGACCAATAACCGGCTTGTTTACTCAGGGTGGAAAAAAGGATATTGAATTTTACAGTGTTAGTGAATAGCTGCAGTTTGTGGAACAGCAAACAAACTCTTATTACAGAGCTGAGAAGATTGACAGACGAGGACACGGATGCTAACGTCAGAATCAGTGGTCTGTTGAGATTTAGTTTCAGATTCCTTTACTTTTAAGAAACCAGAGTAAATGTCTTATGTCTTTTAGGTGATTATTCTGCTTCTGTACATTAACGGTAATAAAGTTTCCATGCTCTGCAGTTTGCAATAAACTTAAAACAAGTTAACCTGGATAAGTTGGATCAGGCACTTTTCTGAAATGTAAATTAAGAGCTGAAGCATTATAGTATATAGATTGGCAATATCACAGCTATTACTGGCAAATATTTTGTTCATTGTGTCTTGATTTAGAACCATGATGAAGGAAGCCATACTTGGGCTATGTTAGAAATAGTGTTATCACATATTTTACATCATAGCTGAGCAGTCAGAAATGCATTGCTAAAAAGTCTATAAACAATGGCTGCAACATTTTTACTTTTCAGTATTACATCATAAAATACCTCAAAATCAAGTATTGGCTGGACTCTTGCTGAAAACTGACACTTATAAAGACATATAAAGAATATTGACAATGTCGTAACAGATCATAAACTTGTGCTCGGTTGGATACTGGGATCAAATCTGTGAAGTTGAAATATTTTTTTTCTCCATCCCGCAGAATCCCGGCCTTTACTGCCACTCGTGTTTAAATTAGCTTGACTGATTTCCCCTCTGTTATCTTGACAATAAAGGATGTATGTTTATGGCCTATGGCATTTCCAGTATGTGGCTAAGTTGATCAGCTGATTACACTGTTTGGTTTGTACACCAGGAATGTAGTAGCCAGTGACCAAGCTATGAAAGGACCGGTGTCGCCTTAAAATGTTTACTGTAAATATGAAGCCACTGCTAAGGGAAAAAGCAATCCGGGTTCAAGCCAAAAATGCATCTTCTGGTGCCTGTCATATCCTGTTTATCTAACCCGGGAGAGAACATATTCTGTATGAAGATTTACAATTAAAATCAAGCCAGAAAAGAGATATTACACACATAAAAATACTCTTGGACAATTAAATGAGGTATTTTTATCACAAACTTTCAATCATGATAAATGGCTTTGGATAACATATCTTTGGTCATTTGTTCTACTCAGGAAAATGACGTTATGATTAATTTACTGTCAAACTTGAGTTTTGTCGTCTGGGCAACTCAGTTGAAGTCACAGACTAGGTGTAGGATGACGATATCTGCACGTGAATTAGTCAAGGTGTGCTAACATTAGGCGTTTTTCCTCAGCTGAAGGCTCTCCCAATCTCTGCCACATAGCACCAATCCTAAACTTAAACTGCAGCTCCTGTGATGTATTACTTACGTCTGCCAACACACCTATTCCGTGAGAGGCGTCACACCCACCAGCTACTGAATCACAAGCATGTGCAGTTTTGTAAAGAGATACCTCTGTACTATGAAGAAGCCAAGTAAAAAGGGTGGTTAAGAAGTGAAACATTTAGTTTATATTACATTACAGCTATTGGGGAGCTGTCCCAGGGTGTAACCAATGACAGTTAGTATGGGCTCCAGTCTCAAAACGGCCTTGAACTGGATTAGAAATTAAGAAAATGGACAGATTGTGTTACAACTGTACAAAAAACGACACTAAATCTCTCTCCTGGGACAATAAACATGATCCATCTATGCTTAATCTGATCACCTCTTTTTGATAAAAGCTGGTACACATCGTGCTGCCCTGATAAAGCCTCTGCAGACCCGACAGCACTGCTGTGAATAGTGAGGCACAAATACCTTTAGTGCTACATTTGAACCTTAAAGAATGAGCTTGTTATTTCTCTCGGGTTAACTTATTCTATAATCACCAAAGACTTGGCCATGATAAGAGCACTTTAACAAATGCATTTAATTAGCAGACCAAGCTTCTTCCCATTTAAGCCAATTAACCAAATTAATTCTTTGTTCCTTTTTCCAGTAAATGAATCCAGATTCATTATATAATTGTGTTCGCTTAATTTCCTGTAAACAACTAAGAACAAATACAGTGCTAATAATTGAAATGAACATATAATAAAGAATTAGAAGCTAAAAATACAGTACTGGTACAAGTACTTTAAGTGTAATTTGCCACCATCTGCAAAATGTACACTATTATTTTTACATAGTGGGCCAATAAATGAACAAATTGAGTAATAATACTTCAAAAGAAGATATAGTTAAAAACTAGCAGTTAAAAATACAGTTCAAGTACTGTAAAGAAAAATACTATGGCTACCAATAAGGTACTTTTTTAAACACACACATATGTCATTTTAACGTTTTGCCTATAGCAACAAAAATGACTCAACTGGTTACATAACCACGTCAACATCATCCCCATAGTGTATTCCCTACTGTTACCAAAGCAATGGTGTAACTGACCTTACACATCACACGATTAGTTAGCCACTTATCAGAAACTGTCAACACAGCAAACAGCTAATATGATGTATGCCATTATTAATCTCTTTGCCTAATAGTATGTCAACACCTGGAGAGTCATTTATGCAATATTTGCCCGGTGGATAAGACGCAAAGTACACATACACACGTATCGAGTACTAGTTTGGTTTCTCTATTGTCAGAGTCCAGTTCTGATTTTACTGCAGTGAAAACAATAAAATCCCAGTTCAAGCTCTGACCATTTTTTATTTATTTTTTGTTATTTGTGACTTTATATGTCTGTGCTTTTGTGTCCTTTAGATTTCACATACAGTATTTGGTCTGCAAAAATGCGCCGTGCAGTGCTTCCAGGATACGCACAATGGCTTGTAGGTGAAATGTAAACTCCAGCATGCCACTGATGTTTAAGACTGAGCACAAAAGACTGCACTTATCCAAACTCCTTATGGGGGAAACAATAAACTGAAATCTCATGATCTCTGTAAAGTAGGTAGAAGAATGAATGAGAAATGACATGTCCAGTTTATACGCAGTGCTGGGGTGTTATTTTCGGCACTTTATTGTGACTATAATTAATATGATATGTGTCAGGATGTGTGCGTGGGATGATCTTCCCTGTACCAAGATTTTCAGCTTTTTATAGCTGATGCAAATTTTTATCCGCTTGTTGCCACCTGCTCTGATTGTGCCGCTGTGCTCTTGCCCCGGCAAACACGCTGTCGTTAAAATAATCTAAATAATTGTGTGATTTCAGCTTGTTAATTTTAATATCCTTAGTTAAATGAGTGGTAGTAGTGATTAGGTCAAAAAATGTCAACTCATTATAAAACACACACACACACATGTTATCGTATTGACGGCACATTAAATTTTCCACTTAATCACCGCCTCACTCAGTCACGCCTGAATGACTCACTGATCTAACTGCGTATCCTTTGGTTTACGTTGCACTGCGCGAAAAGAGGATGAGGAAGTCCCGTGATGACGCCAGTGTGCTACAAGTGGAAACAAAATTAGAAGTGAGATTTAGAGGATGTCCTTATATAAATCTATATAAGTCATCCATTTTATGGAAGTTAAAAAGTGTGTTGGTGTCAAGTTTGCTTTGCTTGCGAGATGGTGTCGCTGTCCTTATCAGTGTCAGGGACAGCCCCGACCTAAAGCTGTGATTAGGCTGTTTCCTGGAGTATCTGGGATCATCCCGCTTGACAGAGGATCTCCTCGTGACATGCTTGCAAAACAGCAGATAAGATTGAGATCAGATTGTGCTGAGTACAATAACAAAATCATACAGGTGCCCCGATTGTCGACTGAAAGTAAAATAATATCTAAGGGTGACTCTAGGACTCAATGGCTGAGATAGCGCTAATCTATACCTCTTCATTTCTATAACCTCGTTGGTAGGAATAAACTAAAAGCACATAATCTATTATTGTCTATAGGAAGGAAAAAGCTATTTTTAAATAAGTGAAAATGGTTAATCATATAGTGCTTAAAGGATTTATTAGACCGCCTGTAATCTAAAAAAGAAAAGAAAAAGAAAAGAAGAAATCTGTCATAGACTTTGTTTAAACTAAAAGTCTTAACTCTTAACCAAAATTAGGATTTTTTTATTTTTATTTTGCATCTGTTAAAAAAAAAAGTCCTTTATATATATGTAATTCATGGGCAACAACAATAATTACATTTTTTGCATTAGAAGTTCTATCTTGATGAAAGAGCTTGCACATAGTGGGGGTTTAACTATTACATAAACATAAAACATAATTTTGGTAATTACCAATACGGTTATTTTAGCCGATACTTAAAACCGTGTGGTTGTTAAGCACTGTAACTTGAAGACTTTAGTAAGCATTATTATACTTCCAAAAACACCAACAAAATATTGTAAAAGAGAATGTGAGATGTTTTTTTCAGTTAAAACCTTATTCATGGTCATTTTGAATTTGACAACAGTAACTTTGAATTTTGAAAACGTTAGGAATGTGGTAGGATCACCACCATGTTTAACAGCTGAAACTAGAAAAACAAATGCTATATTTAGAAAAGTAAAATGTTTCCCCATATTTCAATTTATCTAAAATGTTACCTGTTCATAAGTACAGAGACTCCTTTGTAGTAATTTTGACTTATTATATGCCAAGTGTTTTTGTAAGCTGACAGGTCATCTTAGCACCCAGGCTCTTTTACCACATGCCATGGTGCTTTATGTATGCGGAAAAGGTCATGCCATGGAAGTGGATTTGTCCTACTAAAATAAGACAAAGATGTTATCTGTCTGAATGGCAGCATATGTTGCTCTTTAAACATAGAACTCATTTAGCATTTATGGTGTCTTCACAGATGTGGACTAATGTCACCTAATCACCATGAAAGCATCCATATAGTCCACTTTCTCTTTAGCGCCAAGGATGTGGCCTGCACCATCTCTAAAAAAAAAAACATTTTGATTGTTCAAACCACAACATAGCTTTCCACCCGACTTCACTCTATTTTGACTGAGGTCGAAGTCATCATTAAAGATAATCCTGACCCAAAATTTTGGAAAAAGGAAAGACTGATTTTTATGGAAATACTGATAATGGTTTTTGATGTGTATCAGTTAGGAAGACTATTTCCTTTGTTCCCTGATTGACAAGAGGAGGAAATGATGAAAAAAATAATTGAATATATTAAAAAAAGGATGATGGGAAAAATTGAAGGGAAAGGTCAGTGTTAGGGAATGTGACAATTAATCGTTATAGTGATAAGGATTTGTAAGGAGGTGTGCAGGAGGTGCAGGGTATATGAAATAAATAAATGTTAAGTACCCCAAAATGAGAACTGTAGGACAGGAATACAGGAACGCAGGACTGGGACATATTTGCTCTGTCTTTGCAGCTTTGTTCTGACTGCCATCAATTGGCCTGATGATTATACATCCCTGAAACAACAAAGGCTCCAGCAGACATGACAAAGCCTGGCATTACCAGCCAGTCAATCAAAGGCATGAGAACCAAACAATTACATCCTCTCATTTTTATGCCATTTGTTTGTGTGAGAAAGCTCGTCAGAGACAAATTATGTGGCTAGCAGCATATTTTCTGCTTTGACTGCTTCTCTAGACCGTGTCATGATATACATCAAAGATTTTTTTAAAAAGATGTGTACTTTGCTCTCTTATCTTCCCCTCACACCCAAGTCATGGTTCAGCCAGAGGTTTTGTCATCTTAAAAGGGAGTTTTTCTTTCCCACCATCACCAAGTGGGGGGCAGTACCGCAAATCTTGGTATTCACTTGTTCTTTTTATTGTACTGTTCTGGTGAGGCTTGTCGTTCTTGTGGTTGCCATAAAATATTCAGTCATTGCCAACTTTCCCTCCACTGTGCCATCCATCTGCTATTTTTTATTCCCCATCTGTTCTTCTGCATTCCTCTTATTTTCCAAATGTGTAATAAATCTATGGCAGAAAAGCTTTAAATCTTTTAATATTTTTCTATAATGCATGTAGTGCTGTTTTAGTCTGTGGCTAACATGAAACTTTTTGTTCTTGGCAGGTTATTCCTGAAGATGCAAGCTTCAACCGTCTCACCAGTGACCAACACGACCGCAACTTCGAACACAACCGCCGTCACCAAGTCCAAAGAAGAAATACTCATTCAAAGTAAGAATATCATCTGTGTGTGGGCTCCTACCTGCAGTGTCATGTTGAACCAGACAGTAGACACCCTTGTCAGCAAGGTTTTATTTTTCTGTAGACACCATGATAGTGCTTCGAGGTAGATAAGAAATAATCAGAAGAGCCAATCCTCAGAAATAAAAACCTGCTGCGTCATGGAGTCTAATCTGTACATTTCGTATGGGCTTGGCAGACAAGTATTTGGTAGAAAATATTTGCCGGCTTCTGTTTACCTTTTAGTGATATGGTTGCTAGGCCACAAGTCATTATTCCTGGAGGACACACGAAATAAGTTGCACCATCACAAGAAGGCGGAATGTGTATGAGACCGCATAACTCATAAACAAACCTGTCAGAGAGGTCATTGCTCATCTTTCCTCTCTTCTTTCTCTCAGGTTCTGGGGCTATGATTGCTGTCATAGTCATCGGCATTATTATCATTCTCGCCATTTTACTCATCATCCTGAAGACGTACAACAGGTGAGACGACATTCCTCGAACACAAGGCGATTCCTGCATACCGAATGTTTCAAGCTGTAAAACAATGTTGCTGTTTGTGGACGACTAGATCTGCTTCTGCTTTGCATCTTTCTTTCTTTTTTTAAATCACGTCCTGTTTGAGAGATACCATAATACCATCCTCTGTATCAGCGTCTGAATCTGTGCCAGTGGTTCCCCCACACTTTGACGTGTGACTTTTTCCTTTCTAAGTGGCACAACCTGACATACGGGTCACATCTGTATACCTATATATCCGATTTGCAACCGGTAGCTACAACCACATGGTGCATTCCCTTCTTAGATTGTGTGACTTCTACAATAAAAACATTCCAACACTTGAGAGGGACTTGTGACCCTTTGACGATCCCAATAAAAATGGGATGCCACTAATAAGATTAGGTGCATATCTGTGAGAGCTGTTCCCAGTCTGCAAGTGCTGATTTAAAGTAGTTTCTTATCTAATATATGTGCTAATACATGCAATGTAAATGAGATTTTTATTTTATTTGTATACTTATTACAGTAAAAAGACAGAGACTGTTAATTAGAAAGCTGTTATTATTATGGAATTATTACAGGAATCACAAAAAAACCCCAATAAATAATCTATTTATTTATTTTCACAATGTCTTTTTTTCTTTGTTTTTTGTTCAGGCAGACACGTGAATCCAGACTCTTGGGACCCAGTAGAAGCTCAAAACCTCGTCCAAAGATGTCCCAATCCACAGTTCAGAGCAATGTGCCGCTAACGTCCATGGGAATCAGCTCTGTGTCAGGCAGCATCACCAACTCAAACCCGGGCTCAGAGAGCAGCTTCCGGCTCCCCAGAGCAGAGCTCCCCAGTGCGGAGGGGAATCAAATTGAGCAGTTCAGCACCAACAGCGGATCCACCGTGGTCACCATACATGAGAATCCATCAATAGAAAACACATAGCACCAAGACTGCGGTTTAGTCTCAAAGCAGGCACTGACTGATGTGTTGTTACATATTGCTGACTGAATTCTGTGGAAACTCAATTTGTGATGTTGTCACTGTTAAATCTCCACCTACTGAGCCACTGCTAGAGACTACAAGGATATCACGAGGTCTTTTGGGTGTACAATTTAAAGATGAACAAAGCAGCACTGGAAATAGACATAAGGGATATGAAGGAACTGAAAACTGAAATCTCCTTTTGAAGAACTTTGGCTAAACTCAGTGTTCAGAGAATAGTCATTGCTGCTTGTGCTCTTTGCTGATGTTGCATTACTACTAATGAAGTAATAAAGTAATGCGTAGTGTAGACTGCTATGGCTGGATAATGCTGGTCTCGGCTGTGCACATTTCCGTTTTCAAGAGGTTTCTGAGTAAATGTAGAATCCATCTAATTGAAGGCACCGAAGATGATAACTCTTTTGTAGTTGTGTAAAGGACACCCGTTATGACTGAGGAAATATGTTAATGTAACAGTTTTATTTGAGTTCCATTCTTTGCCGTTCCGGTTAACTTTCCATTATTCTGTTCTTGTGAGCAGTGGCATATTCACTCCTATTATTTTGTGGGGGTTTTTAAATCTCTAAAGTATCATTATGTCCTTCTTTAAAACACAGAACACAGTGAAACAACCTGTCAGCCTTACTTCCTGATGTGAATCATTTTTAATTTGACACTATAGTATTTTGCACTTTATTCTCCTTGGTCCCTGTATTTGTATTGTTTGTAGATGTTCACTAAATGAAGTGAAAATAAAAACTAATATTTCTAGTAGTGGGTTGTCTGTTTGTTACAATGAAGTAATTTGCACAGAGAATAAATAATAGCAGTAGCAGTAGTAGTAGAAAATATTTGGAAGCGGAAGAGTGAGTCCCTGCGCCCTCTGCTGGTAGTCTCTGGAAAAGTAATGACTGATAAACCTGAAAGCTGCGTTCAAGAAGGCAAGAACTATTCGCAATGTCCAAAGACCACAAGCTGCGTATGAGGAAAAACAGCCCTCACCAATATTTCTTATAAATTTCTTGGACAAGTTTAAGGATTTACTCTGTAAAACTATGAATTTATTCGTTTGAATAACGTTCGCCAGCAACGGAAAAACCATCTTGAATGCGACTTATAGCGACTGTTGACATCCAGGACGATGGTGACCGTAGGTGAGTTGGCGATAAGCTATTGTTTCCCTTAAAAATCATAGGAGTTGTCAAGAATTTGATTATTGCGTCTGTAGTTTCATTTTAAATGTATATTTCCAAGTTTCCGCCTCCTCTCCAGAATTAACAACGCAAAGCTAAACCAGGAGTAGTTAGCACCTTACTACCTATGCTAAGGAAGTAAGCTCGTTTTAATGTGTTGCAGTCGAGCTGTTGAGCCTCCTGTTGGTGTCGGTGCTGTGGGGCTGTACCAACCCTTTCCTAAAGAGAGGCACAGAGGGG
This sequence comes from Hemichromis elongatus, assembly GCA_015108515.1. Lineage (NCBI taxonomy): Eukaryota > Metazoa > Chordata > Actinopteri > Cichliformes > Cichlidae > Hemichromis > Hemichromis elongatus. The sequence continues at coordinate 40,548 of VUQR01023203.1, read as the reverse complement.
ATAGAAAATGTGACAAAAACCAGCAAAGTGGCGCAGCTGCTGGCGGAACTCAGGTTTCTTTTCCTTAATATCAGGGTAAGTTTTGAGACCGCAGATTCGCGCATGTTAACGTGAACTGTATGTTACTGCAACTGGCTCAGTTGCTCCCTCTGCCTTGTGTTGGTCTACAGTACCTGGTCCCATTTCTGCTAAACCAGAGTGGTTCAGTGGTCTACTATTACACACTTTCAACCACAGGTGAGAACAAGCACAGGTGTAGCCTGAAACATTAATGAGAACCTACAATATAGGTGTGCGAATCAAGAGTGTATCGATACCAACAGTGGTATTGGTATCAGATCGATACTTTGTATCTATGTTAAATAAATTTAAATTCATTATTTTTTAGGAAATAGATCTCAAAACCTTTTTGTGATGACTGTCACGTCTGTTTTATATATACCCTATAACACATTTAAACAACAGAAGTTGACACAAAGTGGTTTAGAGCTAGACACATTTACATTCCAGGTC
>VUQR01023203.1:20441-38262 GCA_015108515.1 Hemichromis elongatus | reverse complement strand
GTTTAAAAAAAAAAAATTTTTTTTTTTAAAAAAAAAAAAAAAAAAAAAAAATGGGGGCCAGTAACACAATCGGTGGCATTTATTTAGAAAAGGACAAATTCAGAAATGAAGATGTTGATTTTTAAGGTCACAAGTTATAACTGTCATAATTGAAAAGAAAAGAAACTCCCTCTAATTCAAAGGTGTTACATATGAGAAGCCAATAAAAATCATGTGATGCTTTGCGGTTCTTAAAAAACCTTTAGGGCGGTTGCCAAATTTCCCAAAAGTGGACATCCCAGGAAATTCACCCCAAGGTCAGATGTGCAATTCTCAGAGAAACTTCAAAAAAAGAAACCCAAGAGCTACATCTCAGACTCTACAAGCCTCCGTTAGCACTTTTAATGTTAAAGTTTATGACAGTTCAGTTAGAAAAAGACTGAAGAAGCATGGCTTGTTTGGAAAGGTTACCAGGTCAAAGCCTAAACTTTCTAAAAGGTTGCAGCTGAACAAACCACAAGTGTCCTGGAACAACGTCCTTTGGAGAGACGTGAGCAAAGTAGAAATGTTTGGTGATAATGCACAGAGTCACATTTGGTAAAAATCAAACACAAGTGGTTCAGCACAGATACCTCATACCAACTGTCAGCATAATGATGGAGGGGTGATGATTTAGACTTGTTCTGCATCCCCAGCTAGAACCAGGGCACCTTGCAATCGCTGTGTCAGCATCGGTAAGCCAAAGTGTTCTAGAGTCAAACAAGAGGCTACATGTGTGTCTGACAGCTAAAGCGTGACTTGACCCTAACCCTTGCGACACCACAGCTACAACAGAATCGCTGAAAAACAAAAGAATAAAGGTATTGCAATGACCCGGTCAAAGTCCAGACGTCACCCTCACTGAAATGCTGTGCTTAAACAAATCCCCGCCAACCTCAGCGAACTGAAGCAACATTTTAAAGGTGATTGGGCCACAATGATGTGAGAGACTGAGTCATACAGAAAATGATTACTTCTAGTTATTGTTGTTAAAAATTGTTCTCCAAGCTATTGAATGAGGCATACTTAATTTTTTTACACACTTTGTCTGTATTTTTTTTTTTTTTTAATGAATAATGACGCAGTTTATTATGTTGTTGTTCATCTTAACTTGTGCTAATTTGTTTGTAAATTATACTAACAATACATTTCCTTCTGTACTTAAACAATACTGTACTGCTGGTCTTTTGATATCCTTCCCCACACATCTGTTTGCAGAGGCTGTCGTAGGAATGTTCCTCACCATGGCTGGCATCACTCTATGTATTATAAGCTCCATCGATGATACTGACAGAGATACTGGGAATCAGAATATGACCCAACCCGTGTACTGAAGGAGATGGTGATTAAATCAAATTCCTCTGCACCTTCAAGTAAATCCTTTGCCGTAAAAGGAAAGAAGGCCGAAGGAGAGCTGGAGCAGGACCGAAGAGGACGATTTAGATTCAGAGAGCAGCTCCTGAGAGCGGCGATGCTGACGGGAGAATGGCGTCTAAACTAACTCAAGCTTCAAAAGGCCTATCCTGAAAACTCTCACACCATGTTGAGGGGGAGACGTGGGTTCATGGAGAGTTCACCCCAGAGCTTGACTCGATTTATGACGCTCGCATTGAAAGCAATGGTTGTTAACTTTTACTTTTAAACGCACCGCTGCTCCTGCCATCTGCATACATGCTCTAGAGACCACATATAAATAAGCCAGGAGTAGATGTCGCCTTCTAGTTTAATGGTGACATTTTATGGTGGCTGCTTTCAGTAGAGTAAGCGCAGGGCACGAAGGGGGAACAATGTTGTTGTAAAGCTTAAGGATACAATCTGATTTTTTTGGTTGTTGCTTTTTCCCCATCTTTCGTCTTCCCTTTTACTTTTTACTCGCGATATATTATAAAGGAGTATACCTTAACAGTATAACTGTGAGAAGAATTCAAAAATTGGTCACATGTGTAGTAATATATGTAATATATGTTTATTGTCACATTTAATAATCCAAGACACTGTACAGATGACTGTTAATATTGTGCTCTGTTCCTGTGTTGTTGCTGATATTTAATCAATAAATTCTTGGCAACATTACAGTTCCCCACCACTTATGTATTCATATCAGTATAGGCCTAAGATTTCCCTAAAATATGCTTTTTTTCTGTACACTTAGTGAGTATATTGCAGCATTGAACATCTACACAGTATCAGCATAAGAATCATGCCTGTAAAACACAATCTCATAAACAGGTGTTTGATACAATAAACTACAATCAGTTTGAGCTGAAGCTTATAGAGCTTCTGATAGTGTGTCCACCTCTTGTAGCGTTTTTTCTGCTTGCACTTCTCACGCTTACATTTTCTACAATAAAACAACATACATGAATGTTGTTATTTGGCTCATTACCACAGTTAAAGTACTACAAATTAAATCAAACGTTTCATGTGGTGTGAAACTGTTAGGACGCCGTGACCTCCTCCTGATGATGATGGTGGTGGTTTTGTTCTGATGTAACTGGCGGTGCGTCCTGAAGGATCTCCTGTCACAGCAACAACACTAAATCAGTGTAAAGGCAAAAGCTATCAGCAAGACGAGTTTACTGCCTTGGTTATATTGATGCCAGTGAAAAAGTGAAGGTGTTATAGGGTGGAGGGTTGGTAAACTTGCCTTTTCTTTTCTGTGCTCTGCGTGACTGCTAGACGATGAAGGCCTCGACGTCTGCTTCAGCTCCTTTTGAAATGACAGTCACAAAGATTTTGCCTCCATGTGCTGAAGTTCTGTATTTGTTTAATTAATTAATTAGCTACTCGTGCGTGTGTGTGTACCTGTATTTCAGCTTTGGACTCCTGCTCCTCTTCAGATAGTAATGGCTTTTAACGGCACAAGAACAAAAATGTTTAACCCTTTTAATGCGAACACGTGAAATACGATTAAATGTAAACAACCCACCCACACGAACCGTACCTGCTTTCCACTGTACTTGTGTGGGTGCTCCTCATCGGCGTGCTGCTCACTCTTGATAATTTGTGCTTGTCTCTTGAGAGAAATAAATAGTTTTTTTTTTTTATTGTTTTGTTTAAAATGTGCAGCATGCATGTACTTTGCTTGTGACAGTGAGCTAATAATTATTCCACATGCATGCAGGAGAACTATTATTCAGTGGTATTTTTGGTTTTGCTCGTACAGGAGTGAGTGATGAGCGTTGGTTCTCATATCTAACAAAACATGTTAGATATGGCATAAAAAATGCCTACCATCTGTTTATTCTGCTGAGGATCGTCTGGGTTAGTTAATTCCTCCTTCTCCTCCTCCACTATTTCTGCAGCTCTCTTGGAAAGGAAATATGATTAAAATTTAGATTTAATCTCACTTCTATAATATTAAGGGCAGACAAACACGCCCACGTCAGTCATATTTTAGCATTTAATTATTTTCTATTCGCTTATGAGTCTGAAATGACACAGAGGTGCCTAAAGCTGACCTGATCAACAGGAAGCTCTGTAGCTGTATTTTCATCCTCCTGCACCTCCTCTGCCCCTCGTACCTCTTCTCTCCTTTTCTGTGCTGCCCTTTTAAATACACTGGGCTGGCCTGTCATGGGTAGACATCAAAAGTTATTTACCACCAAAAAGTGGAGGTATTCCTTAAGACCGATTGGTTTTATATAATCCTCACCAGATCCATTGCTGAGCGGTGGTCTCGTTTGAATTCGGTTCTTCCGGATCTTGACCGGCCTGGCAAAAAACACAGATGTCTCATCTGCTCCCTCTCTCCTGTTCCTTTGCTGGGAGGCTTGTTGGGCTGCGGCTTCGTCTCCTGTCGACTTCACCCTCCGACCGTCTGACTGAAATTCACGGGTCACATTGAATATGTTACATACCACACGTCAAATTATACAAATACTCCCAATATAGCATCATATAGTGTGAATACAAGTCAGTGGAGACTTGTTTGTTTTACCTCTGGGGAGTCGAGGAGAGCTGAGTCACTGCACTGGTCTTCAGGCCCGCTTCCTGCTTTCCTGTTCTAATGGAAAAAACAAAAAAGATGTCGATAGACTGTTAGCGTTTTCTTCTGACAGCTGCCAATCAGACCTGACATGTAGACTTGAAAATTTGTGTAAAACTGTTATTTTAAGACACGAAAATATAGCAAGTAACTCAATGCAGAAAGAGAGAGAGAGAGAGAGGAGGAGGATTACCTCAGCTCTCCTTAACATCCTTCTCTTCCCAGGGTAATATCTAGAAAATGAGGAAACATAGTTATTAAAAATGGAAGAGGGGAATGTGTGGGATATTGTTTTGTTCTTCTTTCCAGTCGTCTGATTATTATTCACGTGTTAGCGCAGATAGATACAAGCACAGGTTGTTTTTTTTGTTTTGTTTTTTTACAAAGTAACTTCCGTGATAGTACCTCTCTGTAGTTTTCGAGACAAATAGCTCCACATATGGGAGTTTCTTGAACCTCTCGGTTCCCACGGCAACATAGCAGCGGCCAGTCTCCAGCTCCCCAGCTGAGGACACGGCCACTCCTTCTAGGGAACACAACCTAAAAACGGTACAGGGCTTTGATGTTTACTAGATCTTTCTGTTTGTATTTCACACAGCTGTTGGGAGTGTTTTTGACCTTCTGTGTGATGGTGTCACTGACCTGCGCACCGCACCGGTCCTTAGGCTGACCTTCTCTGTGATTAGACTCAAGATCTGATCCAGGTCCTGCTGCATGCTCCGAGGAATGATGAATCGGAACGGTGGACACAGGAGGTCTCCATTTCGAAAAACGCTGAACAGAACAAAAAACATCTTAATTCTTGTATGCAGATATGAGATGAAAGAGCTAAGAACTGGTAATTGTTACTACTGGTCTAAGCTGGTTGTGAAAAGATGGTTCCCCAGGGGTTTCCTTAAATGACAGACTGAACAATTAATTAGCAATTAAGGAACAATAAATGATAGTTTAATTACCCACAGCAACAATACTTTAAATCTTCCTGCAGTTGCATTATTTTAATGCAATAGTGATTCCGGTATAAGTGTGGGAAACGTGGATATCTGCACAAAGTTTCAGGGCAAAGATTAGACTGTTGTTGATTTCTTCAAACTCCCAAAAGTGTTCCTAAAGGAAACATCAGGGGAAGTCAGTAGTAGTAGTTAATTCTCTGGAGCTCTTAAGGACAAAATGTCCTCTCATCCAGTCGTTGCTGAGAGAGTTTAACCCAAAATGAAAGAAATGGTACTGCCAGAAAACCGAATGTAAAAAAAATAAATAAATAAATTTCTGATACTGTGCATATATGCCTCGATAAGCAGTTTGTCCGACTCACTGTATAATGCAAGGCACAGGTATATACTTCCTCCATTTAGCTGACACATTCGGCCTCTGGATTGCTTTGACCTAGAGGGGACCAACAGAAAATCAGACGCTTGCCACTGCAGAACATCAAATGCTGTCACTTTTTTGTCAACTTTCAAAATTCCCTCAACAGATTTACATCATTCCTGTCGTGCACATAAATTGCACTGCATGAGAATTGCCAAGAAAATCATTATTCCAAAGGTGTAATCACTGGCTAACCATTCAGCTCATGTCAGCTCAAGTGCTGCAGCCATGGAAACTGACGTCACTCCAAGACTCCTCAGATGGTACATTTAGACACGCCGTGTCTTATCTGAGGGCCCTCGCCCATGGCTTTTCATAGTAATGAAATCTGGAGCCAATATCCATGTCTGCCTCTAGCTGAGCTAAATCAGTGGGCTCTGATAATCTCCCCGTTATTGTTTCTTTCCTTCTTTAAAGTGGCAGACATTTAATTATTTACAATGTGTCTGAGTCCAGGAGGAGGGCTTAGAATTTGAGTATTAGGCCTGCCTGAACATGTACACAGCCCTGATTACACTGTGTGGCAGCATGAAAACTTCAACCACAAACACTCAACATACGAGCACACTTCTTGTGTATCTCCACAGCAACCACAATACAGGCATGTAAGACTTTGAAGCCAAAGGCTCCACCTAAAAAAACACTTATCCAAAATAGCATCTATGCACGCTTACTCTCTAATTGTGTACGTTTTTTGTTCATAAAAGTAAGACTAATAGATCCCTCTGCATCTGAAACACTAAGAGGTCAGTCCTCTCAGCTGGTCAGAATATAAAACAAGTACTTGTCATGAGTGGCTCTTAAGTGTGTGTGGCTTTGAAATCAATTTAGTGTGAATGCTAAGGGAGCTTCATTATGCCTAATCCTAGCATCCTCGTCGCTGTGCACTGTATGCCTTTCATTTTACAGAAAAGGTTGAGTTCAACCAAAGAAAAAGGATCATTTTCTTGATGAAATCGTGTGATGTTGCAATATCCTGCTGAAATTAATGAAGCTGTCACATGAGAGTAACCTGCAAGTTCTGAGTGACTGAGTGTTTGATGAACAGTGCAGTCATTAGCTCATTATATCCGCTAATCTACCTAACAGCCTGTGACTTCAATAGGAAGATAAAGGGGGACACGCACGGCTAATGCTTGCATAAGAATGGGTCATCAATTTTAAAGGCAATAAACAAAAAATCCTGCACTTTTTTTTTTTTATTTGACTTTGATGGAGTTCAAAAGATCAGCTTGATATGACTGTAGCCTGTTGGTGCATTCCTGCTGGTTAGGCAAGGATTAATCAGTAACAGATTCCTTAAAAGGATTGAAATGAAATGAAAGCCTACCTGGGTTTCCTCACGAGTACAGGGTTGCTTTTTTGTTCTCGTGTTCAGGTAACTGTGCATAAAGACAAGAGATACAACAAATAAAAGCCTAACACAATACTTGATCTGTTTTCCGAACATCAAGGACCTTTTTCTAAGTTTAAATAAAATTTTGTTGTACTCACTCCAGTTTCTTGAATCTCTCAAAGCCAGCAGCAACATATTGGGCTCCTGTCCTTAGATCATGCAGGTCTGTGACTCGGTGGCCCTGCCTGGGGGTGTAGAGCGTCCTGACGGCAAGAGGGGCGCCGATACTCTCGGTCACTTCATTCAGAAAGGCCTCCATGGTGACCACCTGTCGCTGGTTGACCACAAACCTGCGTCCACTGTAGAAGGGGTCTCCATTCCTATACACCACCACGCTCTTCACTGGAGGCAGGAGAGATGCAGCTGCAGTGCTGGCAGCCATCTCTGACTGCATATATTTAAAAGGTGTTTTTGAGTTTGCACACACACATACACACACACACACACACACACAGACATCACATAATTCTCTCCATGCGTGCAAATTCATTCACTGAACCTAATAATTGCATTTACCGACCCTTTTCATGTACACACATCACATTCTTTGGGTTCACGCATTTCCAGAAGTCACACATTAACACAAACAAATGATCCACTCCAGAGTGCCAAACAATGCTCACATGCTCGGTGAAGGGTTAACAGGTAAAACTGCAGCAAAGCCAAAGGTGAAGATCAGTCCCTGCCGTTGATGTGGTGGTGGTCTGTCTGGACTCCCCCTCACCACGTTCTGCTCCTCTCTATCCCCTTCACATTCAAACACGCTCACACGGACACTACTCCACTGATGGCGGTGAGTATTTCCTGGTTGCCATAGCAGCGTGGCCAGCAATGACTGGCTTTGTGGGCCAAACCATCGGCAGAAACCACAACAAAAGACAGGCAAGAGGAGGGGAGAACGGGTGAGTCTACTGCGCTGTAAGCTGAATCAATAAGATAACCTCTACACCCAAGTTGGAACCCATAAAAGTGAGAGCAAGCGCAACAGCCAGGTTATCCTCTTTTTCATAAAACATTAAATATGCAAGCACAAAAAAGACCTTTTAAGGGAGTACCAAGGAAAAGTTCAGCTTCAACTTCAACACTGGAGGATAACAGGTGTTTAATAGGAGACTGTTGTGTACATTTGAATGATAATTTCCTAATGAGATGAGAGATAGCTCAGAAATATGAGCCCCTGGGAAGCACGCTCACCCGACCTTCAGTGAACAAAACTTCCCCATGCACAATTGTAAAACACCTAAAACTGGCACATTTAATGCTCCAAGTAAAGCCCAAGCAGTAAACAACACAAAGAAATGATTGTAAAAAAATAAAATTTATTATTTTTAATATACATAAAAATATACAGGTTTATTAACTTATGCCAAACATGATAATCGCAGTTTAAAAAGCTGCATTGCAGGTTCCTGTGCATGTAGGCATCACTCCCACATTTTTAAGCGCAGTTCATGCTAATGATGCATTCAGGACACGCTCAGTCTATCCTTCAGCGACAAGTACTGTAGAAAAGAGGAAAGATAACAGTTACTAAAAGTAACACTTTCTTCAGCATGTCTGGATGAGTGCATTCTCAGTGCATAACAACACATCTATAAAAAGTGTTGCTCCACATCTTGGCAAATTTACACACTCTGGAGCTGAAGGGCACCTCATGGAAGAAACAAAATGTGTTAAAGATAAATTAAAGCATTTAAATCAGCGCTCAGCGTGAGGGTAAAGGGTGCTGACAGCTAAACATGCTTCCACCTGATTTACACGTTTAATACATGGGAGAAAATGGACCGAACCATCCGGCTACATGTTTGTAGCTGGAGGGGGGGGGGTTTGGACCGTCTGTAATAAGTCACTGTTGACACAAAAATTAACATTCGTTATCTGATTGTTGGATGTAGGCTCTTTTTTTAACGAAGGCTGCTTGAACCTATTTTGGGAACCAGTAAATAAATTCTACTATGGAGCAGAAGCAATTTTATTACAGCGGGAGACTGTCATTGCTGATTAAACGTAGGGAAGCGCTATATCTCTCTCTTTCTTCGCCTTACCTTTTTCCTGCTGTCAATGGCCTGCTGAAGCCAGAGCAGCTCCATGGTCAGGGTGTTTCTATGGAGACGCAGGGCCTCCGGGGTACGGGGCACCTCCTGAGTCAAGCAGTACTGCTGAGAACCTGATGGAGGGATGGCGAATTCAAAACAGCTCAAAAGGTTTCACCCAATTCAGTTTTGAAAAAACACATTTGAGGCAAGACAAACTGTGTAATTTATGCAGGTGAACATTCATTGCATTCTACTTTTTAAGCTTTTATGATTCTATTTTACAGGCAAAAGCTACTTAAGGCTTCTCTTTTATTTACAAGGGGTCACCACAGCAGGTAACTAGATTGGGATTCCTTCTGCCAAATCAAACCTAAGGGATTCGTTTCTCCGTCTGGGAGTTACGAGCCCTTATAACTAAATTAAGGATTTTGTGAATGCATCTCCTTTGAATCATGGAAATTATGATTGTAAATTTCTTAAAGACTGAAGAGGCAATAATTTTTAAAACACATTCTACACGCACCTAACGTGGCTCCACTTTGTGTGCTGCATTAATATACCTTTTTGAGACTGAGCATAGTTCATGTCTAACTCCACACTGCTCCAGACAGATGATGACCCTGCTGTGCTCTCCACCACACCACTCTGTCTCGGGCCCTCTCCTTCCCCTCTAATAGAGCTGCTGCTGGGTAAACAGGTCTGTGAATCATCTCTCTCTGCTTCTGTCTTCTCTAGAAGGGCACAATGATGATCTCTGTTCTCTGGTGAGGGTGCAGGGATCTGAGGAGTAGCACTGACATCCGTCTCTGGATCTGGAGGGTTAGTGGCAGGGCTGCTGGGTGCTGGACGTAGGCTGCCCTGATAACGCAAAAAGCAAATGCATGAGAACATTTTGTACGCGAGTTATTAAACAGCACTCTTATTCGTATAACTGCCACTTACCGTGTCTATGAACTGGGGAATAGGGATGAGCGTGTCCGTCCACTTTAAATGGGTCAGGCGCCCGTCAATTTCCTTTATGATGTCTTCAAAGTCCTCTCGTGCTTTACAGACTTCTTTCCTCACCAGGTATCCACGCGCACATGCCTGTAGCAAGGACAGGAGTAATTGTAGTCTCACTATCATATGAATGCTAACTATGGCAGACGTTAGCACCTGTTTTCCCGAGAAAGCAAGAGTGGCTAAGAAGCCAAACGTAGCAAAGAATAGACACACTGTTGAAAAATTACTCTGCGTATAAACATATACTGAGAGCAGCTTAATTACCTGTAAATTTACGATCGTTTTCTCCCATTTACTTCTGTCCATTGCTATGGTAACATGACTAAGGCGCTACGGAGAGCGGGAGCGTAACTCAAAGTTTTTATTTACTTCCTGTGCCAAATCTAAAAAGTAAAACGGTGCCCTTATAAAATATAACAACATATGTACATATTTTCAGATTAACTTTTCATATATTGTCATAAATACTACTTTTTACAGTATACAAATGTACGAATCATAAATAGTTGTGTAAAACTATTTTTCTCAATGTGAAGTGATTTATTTTGGAAAACGTCGGCGGAAGTGACCGTGTGTTTGTGTTGAAGACAATCTTCTTGCAATGTTGCTGCTCGTCACATGGCGTTTTTCCCTTAAAGATTTTCGCCACCGGTAAGGAAGATGAGTGGCGGTTCAAACCAGAAGACATTATTTCAGACTTGGGGTGCTTCCGTCTCCCAAAACAAAGCTGTTAAAACGGTAAAAGAAGGCAAAAAAGCTGCTGTGCGCCCCAGAACAACTCCAGGCAACAGTCCTCAGGTAGCTACATCACACCTTCCTTCTCATCCCCTCTGGTCTGAAGGTGGTCAGGGGTCAGCATATACATTAGCGAACCCAGTGGATACAGAGGACCCCGCACCTCCGTATGAAGATGAAGATGAAGACGATGATCTGATGGTGGTCGCCGTGTATGAAGCTGAAAGAAGCCTACAGATTGATAATGCTAAATTTGTCCAGCATGACAACCCTGCCAGAACAGAAGAGCCCACATTCTGTCTAACCCCCTCAGGTGGGCAGACATACCCCGACTTCCCTGGCTTTGACAGCTCCTCAGCTAAGGTATGGATCTACCCGACCAACTATCCTATCAGGGAGTACCAGCTGAAGATATCAGAGGCTGCCCTCTTTCAAAACACCCTGGTGTGTCTTCCCACTGGTCTGGGAAAGACCTTTATAGCGTCTGTGGTCATGTACAACTTCTATCGGTGGTATCCATCAGGCAAGATTGTTTTCATGGCTCCCACCAAGCCTCTAGTGGCCCAACAGATTGAGGCCTGTTTTAAAGTGATGGGGATCCCACAAGCTCACATGGCTGAGCTGACAGGTAAAATAAAAAAACATGTAATCAAATCTGATGCCCAACACCCATCTTCCCCCTTTTCAAATTCTGCATCTACCGCTTCATAGGTAGCACAGCAGCAAAGCAGAGACAAGAGGTGTGGAGGTCCAAGCGGGTCTTCTTCCTCACGCCTCAGGTCATGGTTAACGATCTGTCCAGAGACACCTGCCCGGCCCAGCAGGTCAAGTGCGTGGTGATCGATGAAGCCCACAAAGCTTTGGGCAACCATGCTTACTGCCAGGTACACACACTTTGGAGAAATGATCCAAGCTTGACATCATGAAGTTGTATAAGTGTGACAGATAAAGAACTAAATCTTAATGCTCAGTTTTGGGGGTTTTTGCTCATTTTTTGCAGTTAAAACTTATGTGGACTATCCAGATTTAGTGAAAATGATGTGTCATGCTTGGTCTTCTTTATTAGGTTATCAAACTGCTCGGCAGCCAGACTTTGCAGTTCCGCATACTGGCTCTTAGCGCCACCCCAGGAGGAGATACGAAGGTGAGAATGATGCACTTTTTTTCTGTGCTAATGTAACCTAAAAGTAAGCAGACTTTAATCTGCAATCTCTGCTACCTCACTTCATCCTTGCAGTCGGTGCAATCCGTGATCTCCAATTTGCTCATCTCCCATATTGAGCTACGTTCAGAAGACAGCCCTGACATCCGGGCTCATTCCCACCGGCGCAATGTGGAGAAAGTTGTGGTTCCTCTGGGTGAGGCCCTTTCAGCTTACCAGACACGGTACCTGCAGGTAGGGGCATCAAGTGATTTGTCATGTTATTCATCACTACTCTGATCAGGGCAGTGTTTATGCTTTTATTTCTACAAATGCATTCATGGATTTTTGGCAGGGTGTGTTGTGTGGTGGTGTCTGGCTTGAGTACGTAGGTGGTGGATTGTCTGGGTCCTGCGGGTTGTCACACAAATGGGGTTTATTCTGGTATGTCCCAAGGATGTTTGAATGGTAGGGTCAATCCCTTAGGCTCTTTATTGTGTTTCCAAAGCTTTTTTGGAGCCACTTTCACAGAGTGGCAGGATACAATATCTTCTCGAGGAAGGCCGTTGCTGTTTCTATGTGATGCCGCTTTTGGTATGTTTGGGTAAACAATGAAGTGTCAAGGAAAGATCCACAGTCACCTGGCAGTTGTTGCTAAATGGTGCATTAGAATCTGCACAGTGTTTGAGACAATCCAGGCCATGACTTTATTATATATTTTTTGAAAGTAAGTTTTATACTCAAACTTTCTTTGCTTTTTTGCCTGCCCGTGCTTGCTTCCATTATTCGGGAGTGCAGCTAAGATATTTTCTTTGGTGCTTTACTGCCACCTTGTGGTAATTGTTGCCTTCCTTCTGTTATAAAAAAACTCCTCAGCTGTAAACCCTTATTAAGCTTCACCTTTTTCTCCTGGCTATGAGGTTCTTTCTGGGTCAGTTCATATTAAATTGATTGATTTGTCTTGAAAGCCACATCCTGTTACACTCAGTGGTCTACCTTTTAGTGCCGGTGGACTGATTGGTTCGGGGTTATTAACGGACCCTACCTGCTCTCTCCCCATCACGGGTTAGTTCACTGTTTGTGTCTTCTGCACTTTAAGTGGTGCAGCTCCACTTCATTTATCTCAGCTGGCTGGACAGCAGGAATGTGACACCTGCATTTTAAATTTTAGACCAGTTGTGTTTTTTTTTCTTCTTTACTCTGTTGCACTTTCTTCCTTTTTTGTCTCTTCCTTCTGATTCACTCTTTAATGTTAAGTTCTTTTTTTGTCTTTTAGTTTTTTCTTTCTCTTCATATTACCCTCTAACTGGAGGATCTTTGTAACCTGCTGAAATCTGTTTTCCACTGCTAAAACATTGGATTATTTTGTATTCATTACTACAGTCATGCTGGAGAAACTTAATAACTGTTAAACACATCAGAAAAAGCAGTGTGTGACACCTTTGGTTTAATACACTTAAAACCACAAAAAAAGAGAGAATAGTCTCCTGGAGGTAAAATATTTTATAATGGGTCCTGGAGGCTATTTGCTTTGCAGGCTTAGTTTTTTCTAGGCACACCAACAGATAACAATCGATTCCTCATGTTTCGTCTCTGCTGAATACTTTTTTTTTTTTTTTAAATAATAAAACCTCTCAATAGTCGCATTTGTAATTCATAATGCGTGTGTGTGGTGGGGTTAATTAGCAGCATATGAAGGAATCTGACTTTTGCACTTTCTCACACTGTTTGTTCCAGACTGTACTTGGCAAGGGGTAGAATCATTTTGTCTGAAGCTTCTTTGTATCCAGACAGTTTACTTAGCAAATCTGGAGCTTTATCATCAGCTCATCTGACCCATAAGACTGGACGTTATTTAACAAAACTAAATTGTGCATGAATATGCCAAGAGTTGCACAGCTCAGTGTATGTCAACCTTGTAAAAACTTCACTAGAGTAGATTTGAAAAGACAGGAGACAAGCACATTTTTATTAAACAAAGAAAACTACAGTAGCTCATGTTGGTGCACTTAAACGTTCACATTACATACAACTTTTGTAGAACACTAGAAAAAACAAAGCAAAAAGCAAAAACAAATTAAATCCAGACACTTGTATTTACTATATAAGCAGGCTCTTCGAGGGAATACCAACCTACATGTATCATGGCTTTGCAAGAATTTGCACCCTACAGACGTCACAGAGTATCATATCAACGCTACAATCATTTAATGCAGAATAAAGTCTTTGGATTTGGATGCAGTGATGTTAACCGGTTCTTCTTGAGATCAAGACTGGGCAACCTCCCCAACCCAATACCGACTTTCTTTTTTTGTCATGCTTTCTGTTTCACATATTGATAATTTTTAGCTTGTATTTTCCTATAAGCTACAGATGTTCTGGTAAAAATCTTCACACTTTGAGAGTTTGTCCAATTCTTTAACAGGTGTTATGTCACTGGATCATTTCTTGAAGAGAAATATTTCTATGTTACTGCAAACACCAGAATTAGGCAAAGTAATTGAACCCCAGCTAACTAGATTTTATATTTAAAATATAATGAAGAAAATCATACATCTCTTTTGATAGAAGATAAGTTTAACTCAATCAGAATTTCGCCTTCCATTTTTATCACACTTATATTCTCTGTTGCGTTTCTCCTAATGAGGTTGCACCATCTCTACTCAGCAGCAGTAGTATTTGCAATACGTTAGTCAATAATGACTAATACTGACAAGTAGTGGGTTTTTTTTAAAGCATGAAAAAGAGGTACTTGGGTAACTACTCGCATGTGTACAAGACCTGAAACATAAGGAATGTGTTACATTGCATTGTTTTCCTAAGAGAAAAGGATGTGTATAATCTATAAGTACTGTATGATTGTCATTCAGCAATTAAAAAACAATATATCAGTGAATGTTTCAGTATTTGGTTTGTAGAAGTGATCTCTGTGTTACCCTCTTGTCCTGTAGATTTACATTCAAGCGCAAACACACATGAACAAGTTACGTTCACAAGTGCTTGTTTTTTTCCTATTTGTTTCAAGCTTATTTATGGTTAAAGCCACTAGTTTAGGTCAAGATGGATGCTGCAGAATCCCCTCCTAAACTTTCATCAACTGAACACACCTAGATTGGGTTAGGTTAGTGGCCCAGGTACTGCTGTGTTGTTATGGTTATCTAATAAATATTGCACTTTTTGCTGAAACAGAATAAGCAGTGTGACTGTTATCACAGACCTATAACAGTAGATCAACTGTGGCAAAGCTGGAAATGTCTCAATAAGCAAGAGAATGACAGTGTCATTCCATAACAAGACATTGTGACTATGCAACAAACAAGAAGGGAGCACAATAAGGCTGCATGTCCACCACTCCTCTGCAGCTGAGCAAGCTGTTGCATGTTTCTGATACCACTTAGTGGCCACTGTGCTTAGGAAAATGTTGTTAGCCATCTTTGAGCAGGAGATGAATGCTATGCTTCACCCTATCATCTGAGTAGTGTATGGCAGTGGTCAAGTTCAGTTCTTGTGTGCCAACTAATATAAGCATAAAGGAAAACTGACTGAGTTTAGAGTAAAGGTTGAGCTTGTTGTCATTTCAAGATGAAACCAGACAGTTCTGGAGTGTCGCTAGGCTGGTGGTCATTTCAGGTAGTAGTGGTGGTGACTGACGACGACGTTGCACCTGAGGCTGTAGCTAAGCTGGGGCAGTGTTAAGGAAGTCTTTATGAGGCTTAAGGGTCACAGGTAGGATTCCACGTAATCCCGCTCTCCCTCAGCGCCGCTCTAAAAACCAGATCTCATTCTGGCGGTTGCTGTGAGCAGGGTTGGTGTAGCCGGCCACAATGAATGAGTCGTTGACACACACTCCTGGAGACTCCAGCAGCTCGGCCAAGGTGCTTATCTGGTTTATGATGGTCACTTCATTGGTGGGACCGCTGAAGGCCCTAGGAGAGGGAAGGAGCGATGCATAAGTATAAAACCAAGTACAAATTCTAACCCTAATAATCACTCACTAAACTCAGTGTTAACAAGAGGATGGAGCTCATTTAGAATTTTTTTTTAAGCTACTAACCTTGTATATACGACGGTGGCAGGCCAGATCTCAATGACAATGTCGCTGTCGTGAGGTTGGGGGGGTTGGGCCTGATGCTCAGTGGGAAGGTAGTATGCCACAGTGACATCAGGGGACATCATAGAATGGTTCTCATCTGTGCGCACCACTGTTACAATAGGCAGCGTCATGCCCAGATAGTCACCTACAAGCAATAAAAAGCAATAAGGAATAGCTTAAATCAGGTTGCCAGTCACTAATCATATGTATGAAACAGTCTCTTGCTTCCGGACTCACCTAAAGAATTGTTTTGGCAGATGTATCTCATTATCCTCATAAAGCCATAGCAAATGCTCTGTTCATATGTCTCCTCACGCATCGTTATACAAGCCCAGTGGCCCTTTTCATAGTGGCGTTTCTCATACAGGATCTCCCCACACTGACAAAGAAAAAGCAAAGACAAAAACATAAACATCCCAAGAATACTTTGGTAGACAGAGCAAAGGTTTTGACTACTGTGGACACCAATCTCTGCAGAATTCCATATTTCAAGAAATCAAGTACAGTATATGTCCTGTACATAAAAGTCGCACGTCTTGTAAATATCAAATACTTTAAATCGAAATTATTTGTTTTATCCATATTTTTTTCTTTTGTTTTAATAAGGTTAAAGTGCTCAAAACTGCTCTAAGAATAGCGTGCCGTGACTGCCCTTTGTTTAACTGGAGTCTCCAACCAAGTTTTAATGAACTAATTAACTCAAGTTAAACCAATTAGCCCATTTTATTTATACAGTCCACAAAGGACTTGAAAACAGCTTAATGTATTGGGTGACACGAAATAAAGATCTGACACACACAGAAAACATATACGTGACTGTAGATTGACATTTATGTTTTAGTTTTTTATTGGATATTTGTGGAAAGCACTGATTACATGTAGGATTTATTTGTAGAAATCCTACGTGTGCTGTAGTACAATAAGGGGGGAAACAAGCAAATTGTTATTCAGGTGTAATAACAATCATCATGTCGACTTAAATATATAATTATGTTTAAATAAGCTTGCTATTAGCTTAATCATGTTGAAGTTTATTGAAAAAAAACACAGCTCCACTATGTTAACTAGTTTACAGTCTTTGTTCTTATGTAAAGTAAACTTACCTTTTCAAATACTTTAAGGGTATAAATACACAAGTCTATTATTCAGTGCAGATATGTTCCAGTCCTTTAAACTGGGTGACCTATTTGGCACCTTCTCTCTTTTGTCATTTATGCAGAACATTAAAATGTATAGGAAGTCTGTGATTACATTTCCCTTGACAAAATAGTAAAAGTCAGTGATACCTTCTCTTTGCGTCCAAGGAGTGAAAACGGGACCTGCTCTCTGTGACTGCGTCCTTGGTTATTGGTGCTTAGCTGTTGAATGGGTTCTGCCATATCTGTCAAACAGACAAACAAGACAAGTTACACATGAAAAAACATTTCTATAAAGAGTTTGTAGCGTGTCTGTGGCAGTTAGGCCAACTGAGCCTGCGTACTACCATTTCAGTATTTTTCAGTCAAAGGAGGCAGTAACAGGCTTTTTCTTGATAACATATTTGGCCTTCTATGTTAAGAAAATTAAAATGTATTAATACAAACGTGTATACTCATGCAACTCCCTTCTATTATGTCCAAACACTACATATTATCTCTTGCATTGTATAAAAATGTACAGTGTGCCCTCTTGTCTGTGTGAAATGTCCTCAGTTCCAGTAATCTGTTGGCTGGCAGTGTTGTTAGTTTGAGGGAGAAAGTGCTGCCAGCTGGAAAGAGCATTGTGCCAGAATGTTGAAGAGAGTAATGTTTATTAGAGCTGATGGAAGGGAACGTTGACTAAAGCTGCCCAAGGCCAGGTATAGACTGGTATTAAGTGAGAGAGACTACAGCACTGGCCAATGGTTTTGAAACCCTAGTCACCTGCTCGTTTACGACACTGCAGTATTTTATGCTCATTCATTTTATTTAGTTTCATATATTAAACAAACAGGAAAAGAAAAGACTGTAGTGTAAATGCTGCTGATTACAACTACCAAAGGGCTATTATCTTCAAACTTAAC
>VUQR01023203.1:0-20421 GCA_015108515.1 Hemichromis elongatus | reverse complement strand
ATCACTACAGCAATGAAACATCAAACAGCAGGCACTTAAGGTGAATCCAATTCAATCACATTTTATCACTCAATATCATGAGGGCAACAAGGTCAGAGAGATATGTGTTATTTAGGGGATCAATTACTTGGCAACAGAAAACAGACTGGTGCGTGTTACAGACAAAGAGTATCTAAACATTTAGTATGATCTCATGAAAGGTTACGCTGTGCAGTCCTGGCAAAAGGGTTTTGGCAGTAGCACCACTACTTTGTGCACTTTGTGCTGCAGCCAAAATAGCAACTGTACAGACAGGTTTATTATTTACAAACATTACTGAAAGCACCTGCATCCAGGAAACAAAAAATCCAGCCAGTCACCAGATTGTAATCAGAGTAAATATGCCATTTTCAACGTGTGTATGTATGTATGTATCTATCTATGTATATGTGTGTGTGTGTTTGTTTGTTTGTTTATTTGTTTGTTGCAGTTTCCTCATTAAATAGTTAACCAGATTTAGGAGCAATGACCTAGAAGGAACAATACTTTTTTTTTTTCATTTCTAAAATTTTATCTACAACCCACCCACACGCAGACATGTACCGCAAGTACAATCACGCAAACCCCTCAGTTTCTATTGCAGGACTTCCAAAGCTTCTCAGTGCTAACGCAGAACAGTCGACACAAATGCTTGTTTTTGTACCTGAGCTTTCTAATTAACACAGAGCTGTACTCACATCCCTCTTTCAGTGTGCCTCCTCTTCCACAACAGCTAACACTCCCCTTGCAGTTGTCAAATGTACATGCATAACAAATCCAACTTGACAATCAAAACAATTTCATCACTTTAACATTTTTAAAGCATCAGGCCGTACTCAAATAAGGATGTTTGCCTGGAAACAGGCCTCAGCAATTAATTAAAAATGAATCCAAGCTGACAAGAACGTCTAATTGATGTAATCATGCCCATGTCATTTTTGTTTTAGTTATTTTGGTTTTAAATTCTGTTAATATGTCCACTATTGTACTGCGTGTGTTGTTACCCTTGTCCAGCCTGAGACACAGAAACCTCATGGAGGAAAACTTTAACCCTGAGTGGAATGGACAACTCCAGCAGCTTGCACCAAATAAAAATGTCTTGTCCATTCTTTAGATGCATTTTTGGCTTTAGTAAAAATCACAGAGGAAAAAAAAGCACTGCACAGAAATCATTTCAGCAACTTGAGTTAGCATTAATTTAAAAAACTAACTACTAATGCTGTTGTAGCTTGTGTTACAACAGCTTTAGTACAAACCTAGTAAGACCAAATCTTTTATTGTCATATTAGATAAGCTTAGAAGACAAACATAACTACTAAAATTGTAGTTGTTTTTTTAATTTTATTTAAATTTTTGTGATCCTGTCAATCTTAAAGGACACTATGGCATTTCAGCAAGCATGCTTGGTTCACTGGATAGTCACTGATGTAAAGTTGAACACACCATGCAGTGGGTGTTGAGTAAGCTCAAAGTGGCATGAACATTCATTTTGCTTACATGCTAGAAACCTTTCATCCCTCCATCACAGCTGGTTATATCTGCTCTCTTAACCCCATTTTACTCTTCAGTGAGTCAATCACTAGAAATTATCATCTTTGTCTCCAGGATGAAAATTACAGTCTAAAGGATTTTCCTGTAGTGCCAGCAGGGTATACTGCAAGAGTCAATGATAAGAAAAACCCCAAAACAACAAAATAACCAATAACAACAACAACAACAAAATAAAGAAATACGACAAACATCTGATCTGCTAACAGCGTCGGCTATTTTAATAATTTAGCTACTGGTCAAATTATTCCTATTTTGAAACAGCAACACTGGTCTCTGTCCCAATTAGAGCAAAGCAGTTTACTGGCCTAGGCTTTTGCCCTTAGTACTAAAGTGAGGCCGCAACCTCAGTACCAGCATAGGCAAGGTATTTAATCCCCTCTGAGTCAGAAAGGCCCAGCAAGTGATTTTGTCCTCAATTAGTGCTGCGGTCAGAGAACAGAGGGAGGAGGATGTGCCAGTCTGTTACTGGATTCCCTAAGGGCAGCCAAAGAGACAAACAGATGGTTAGAAACTAAATGATTAGGTATCTAAAGGTGTTAGCAGATAATTAAATTCTTTTAATCATTATAAAAATGTAGTTTTCCAGAGTACATATAATTTTGTTAAGTTCGTTGCTACCCCATAATATTTAATACAAACAATTACTTTTGTTGAATAATTTGAGTTACACACATACTGAAGTATAGACAAGAGGTCACATGTAAACTCTGAGCCTAAAAGATTTGATATATTCTGACATACAGAGGCTGAACTAATAAGAAGCCTCTGATTTGGTTTATTGCCCCATAGGGCAAGGTTACATATTTGAAGTGTGTTTTGAAAATAGCGTTTTATTGCTGTGAAGGAGTAATTAAAATGCTAAAGTTTACTTTACCTCAATGGGCTCACTGTTCAGGTCTCTGTATCCAAGATCTGTGATCACTTTTGACTTGAAAGACTCCCGAGTACAAGACTACTGTTTTTGTTGTCGTCTTCTGCTGAGCACAACATCTGAACTCACATTGTAAAATCGAACTTAGAAAACTACAAGTTTGCAAAATTTGTCCGTAATCAGCAAAGTAGAATGCATGGAAAAAAAGTAAGATTACATTTGGTTAGGGTCTAAGCACTCCTCCAGAATATGTTTTGACCAGATCCAAAGGACAATGGTGAAGACTGTGGTCATGACTAAAGGTTTTGCCAATGGCACCACAGCCAGAACAAATTTTATTAGTTATTATTTATTTGCATATATGGTTTTGAAACTCATGAAATCCTTGTGATTGTTCTTCATTTTGTGCTGCTGCCAAATTCTTTTTACCATTGTTATTAATTAGGATTTTGTGTATTCAATCTCAATTGTATTTGTTTATAAAGGGCTGAAGGCACAAACAGAAAAATGATTGGATTTCTGTCAACTAAAGTTCCACAGACTTATTGCCTTTGCTGTATGTGGACAAACCATTTTAACTCACTTAGTCATCCTGCATTCTGAGCCAGGAAAAACCAGGCAATCCAGTGATTTTCCAAATAAAATAATGGAATGGTAATAGAATCGAGAGGACCTTATTGAATCAATGACTAAAATAAACCGACCCTTATTTGCCAGTATGGTGTCAAAATTGATATTCTTAGTGGTTAATACTTTTAAGTTAATCACAAAGCAATGCTGCAACTTCAAATTACAACTAAAGACTGTATGAGGCAAATGCAGAGTATGTAGCATTTTTAGAAAATGTGTGTTTGCATTTTTGTGCCAGACATGCTATGGGGGAACAGTTTAATAGCACATTCAAATCAGACTCAGCATCTCAGTTGTTGCTTAAAACCTAAAACCATGAACACAGAATGTCGCCTTTTAACAACTGGTTTTTAAATTGTTCTCTTCTCCTTCCCACATTTCAGGACAAAAAACAGTTTTTTTTCTATCAGGTCCCTGTACGACTGCAAAATGTTGTTTACGTTGATAGAGCAACACAAGTGTACCAGTGCACAAGTAAAAAATGCATCTACCACAGCCTGAGGCTGAACATCGCATGAGGAAACAAAACATTGTTAAAGAAATACTAGTGACTGTAAACAGAGTTGATCATTGTGGGTTAACAAAGTGCTAATCTGTTAGCTTTATTTCTTGAATTCTAGGTCAGATTTATCACACATGGTCATCGTGATGTTAAAAAAAAAAAAAGAGGTCCATTGTGAAATCACAAATACAGTGAAGCACATGTTGAGATTCTTTGTTTTTATACTTCTGTAACCTTACTGAGTTACACCTCTATCAGGATGTAGTGCTGAATCAAAGGGAATATTGGAGAATAAAAACCCTGTTAGGCACAGCTAACAGCGTGAGTGGCTAATGTGTCTGTCTAATTTGTAAGGGTACACTTTGTATTCCCCATCCAAACAAAACAGCCCTTCAATCTGACACCAACCACACAATTTGTTTTTGTTTGATCATCAACAACAAAAAAGGTAGGAAGCCAGGGTACCTCTGTTAATCTGAACACAAAGTCTGACCTAATACCTCTATCATAACGTCACAGCATCTATAATATTATATTTCCAGTATTGTGAATATTTTGAGGTTTAAGCAGACAGTATATGTTGGACTTTATGTGCCATAAATGGTCCATGATTTGTAGCAGTAGCTGAGCTTTACACACCATTTATTTGATGTAAAATTCACTATACTGTGCTTTTTTCTCTCCTCATTTTCTGTGTGAGAGTAAACTGTGACTGTACTATTGTGACAAATGGACTATTTAGTAAAGTGGGCCAAAGGTATACATCTGTAAATATTCATACATAAAAAGTAGTAGACATTAAAACAACGAATTTTAACCTCTGTACACTAAAGCTCTCACTGGAGGCCCGAGGGCCACACTGTAGGAACCACAACTCTGTGTGCATTCTATTATTTTTCCGTTTAATTACAACCTTTCTGCACGCAAGTGTTTCAAGTTTTAGCCTGCATTTATTACGTTCAATTTTTTAAAAAAATAATATATATATATATATATATTAGTTTGTTTTTTTTACGAACTAAACACATGGTTGTCTGAAGGTAAGAAATGGCCTGGCTGGAACAGGTTGTTTATGTCGCTAACTGGAATCTAGGTCAATGTACGTGGAGTACCAAAATTAAAGTTAAACATCCCGTTGTTGTTTTGAATTGTTTCCCCCATCTTTCGATCCTTGACGTTAAAGTTTATAAACTAAACAAGAAGACTAGGCCACAAAAATTACGAGGCTAAAAGCCAAGGTGTATTTCAGATACATTGGCATGTCACTTTTTTGTTTTTAACAATACCCCCAAAATCATATATGTGTGTGTGTGTGTTTTTTTTACCTTGAGAAACTTCAACTTGATGTCCCCTCGCTACCTCCTGCCAGTAATGTAGCAGGCGGTCTGGGTTGTCGTCTTCCTCCATGGTTTCGCCTTCTTCTTCGAGGCTTCCATTGCCCGAGTCTGAGAGCTGGTCCTCCGAGAAAGACTCCAGGTCCTCCAGTGTGATCATCCCGTGTCGGTCGGGGCCGCTACCGTCGCCACTACTAGGACCGCCGCCACTCATCTGGCAGCCGCCTCGGTCCATTTTTTTCTTCGTAAAACTGGCTAGTACCTGATGAGAAAACTGTCTGAAATGAATGGGCAAAAAAATAAATGCTTAAAAATAGTCTAAAACGACGTTTTGCTCAAGCGCTAGTCTTCTTCCTTCTAAGCACCGCGGTGTTTTTGCTTTTCCAGATTAGGACAACCTTTACTTTATGGTCGAAAAACCAGGCGCTGCTAAGCTTCACCCGACGTTCATGGCCATGTTTGCATAGCTGATTTATATACGAGATAAACGACGCATTTTCTTTCAGCGAGAGCACTTTGAAGCCGTTGAAAACAAAAAAAGTGAACGTCTCTTTCGCTCGTGCGGAGCAGCCTGACGCTTCCCTTGTCATCGCCGGAGGTCAGCGCTATGTTTATAGACATGAGGGCGGGCCGTAAAACCACGTGATCTGTGGGCTCCCACAACCCCCACCTCCTCTCCGCACAACCACTAAGACCCCCCTACTCGTACACATCTCATCCAGTAGTTCACCTAGAAGGGGTTAGCTATTGGCAGCATTAAAAAATGCATTTTGACTCTTGAACAGCGTTTTTATAGTAATTTTCCAAGTCAGTTTGTAGCTATTATTTATTTTATAATTAACCCCGGAGTCTATGTGATGTAGCTATGTTATTAGACTATGTATTTGTTATTTGCTTGTCAAATCAGCTGCAAGCAGTTTTTCCCCGCGTTTAGTTAATTCTAAAATTGAATTCTTGCTTAATTACATAGTTTCTTCTATAATCTATCTGAGAGCCCCCGAGCACATGGTGACAGCATGTGGCTTGATTGTGATCTCAATGACTGACCATCAAGAATTTCAATTACAGTAATTGTATTAAAAAAGAGCAAAGCAGGGAATTCTTTCATGTGAGAAGCTGACCTTTTAGGATGTGAATTCATTTCTAGTATACTGTTTTTATTTTTATATTTTATAAAATGTATTTTATTCATTTTCAATTATACTTGTTTTCTTATGTCAGTTACATCTTGATTTGGTTATATTTTGTTTATTTTTGTGTACAAATACATTTTTTTTAGTTTAAAACATATGTGTCTCTTTGTTGATCAGGCAATGTTTAATGAAAAAAAATGCTTTCTAGATTGGTATTTAAAACGTTCTAGTTGTGTAATTAACTTCCATTCACTGTTAGCTTAAAGAATTATATACTTGAATGTATTTTTCTGTCACAGTAACATATTTACATTTCTTTTTAATAATTATTTAATAATTATTTTTATAAGCACACTCAAACTTGTGCGCTAGGGGACTGACTAGGCAGGGTTTCCTCTAATCTGTGTCACTGCAACAGCCAGCCACCATGCTGCACCCTTCAACAGGCACGTACAGAGGATATTATATAATCTACTATAGTTGGTGTGGGAGGGTCTGTGTAAATACACTGAAAGACACACCTACAATGCTCTACAAGGAGGGAGTGGGGGTGACCCGTGGCCCCTCCATGGTTGTGCCTTTCCACCTACACAATCACTAGTTTTGTCTTTTCCATTAAGTCTCTTCATTATAAGCCATCAAAGGCAGATATGGATTCACAACAGTAGCCTTGTAGCAGCAGCTGCCTCATCAGCTGTCACATGGTTAACCATATTGGAGCGTGTACTCTTCATTTAGCAGCTGGTTCTTTTCTCTTTAGACTTACTCAAAAGTGTCAGTGATATTAAAGCAGCTTTACTATGCACACAATATACACATACAGCCACAGAACCCTTGGCACACAGACACACAAACACGCCACAAAGACCTCCTCATTGTCTACATGACAAAGTTCAATTTAGTGTAGGTTATGTTATTAATAGCTGCCTACAGACAGACTTTTTGTCCGATTCCTCACGTCACTTAACTCCATGGCCCCGAACCAATCAGATGCTGGAACCCACAGAGCATGCTCATTGCGACTGTCAAGTACATTACTGTCATTTGGTCCAAGCTCTTTTTTCGCTGGCACTGTGTGCAATGTCGACACCATCTTTTAAAACATTTCTTTCCTGTCCCGATGGCGCTTGCCTTGTGCTGATCAAGGTGCCAAATGTACATATAAAAATATATTTTAAGTTTTCATTCTTAGTCTCCACATTTAAATCAGAAAATTCAAATTAACACTTCAACCTTTACCCCCAAAGTAATTCTTTCAGCAAAGTAAATCAGTGGATACCTTTCAAAACAAACTAGTGCTGACACTAATTATAACTGAGGTCAGTGTCTGCATTGATTTCTACACAAAAGGAGGTAGAAATAATCAGAGATATTACTTTCAGAGTAGACAGGTTTCTTTCAGCACATTCTGTTATTTCACTTCAAATTCCAGGCAGCCTAAAACAGTGACCTCACTAATCTGGTTCTGAGTAATCTCATAATCTGGACCTGACCGCTGTGTACACATTTCTGCACTGAGCTCCACCTGTCAGCCAACAAGCCGGTTGCTGCTAGTGGTCCTTTCTCTTGGCATGTAAAATAATAAATAATTTTATTGTAAGTAAGAAATAGATGAACATGATTAAGGACTAAAGATTAAGGGACACACAGTAGCTACAGTAACTCACTACACAACTCTTTTCTTCTTCACTGTCTTGACATTAACAGACTTCAAACACTGAAAAGCTGTATTTTAATGTTTATAGCACAGCGTATTAGATATTAGCATTGTGTCATCTAGGAAATATTACACACACTAAGTGGTTAGCGTTCAATTGGGTTAATTGGGTTAAGCAAAAATAACTCTTAGCAAAAAATGATAATGGCATGGGACAAGCTCTGATAGTTCTGTGAATAAATTTAAATTTAATTGCAATCAATAAATTGTTCAAACGTCAGTGGTGGATGCATAGATGAAGTAAGAAAATGATCACACATTCTAGTGATTCTGAAAAGTTCTGAGAAAAACATCTGAGCTTTTAGCTTCTGACATTTAGCCTGCAGAGCCTGAAGCCCCACGTTTTGTGTCGGTCTGTCATTTTACTCATCTTTTTGCAGATGAAATATATCACAGAAATGAAAAAAGGGAAAAAGCTGTAAAACTGTTTTATCCCCAGAGTGTTTGTTCATTTAAACAAGCATAAATCCATCATTGGCTCCATCCTTGTTATATTCCAGGTAGATTTTATTTGCTTTTTTAGTGAAAAGTAAAACAAAACTCTTAAGAAATTTTGGGATATAAGAGGGAATGATTTACTTTACAGAACAAAAAATGTAACCGTTTTATTTCTGTAATTCTGGATTTCAGTGAGCTAATTTTAAACTCGAAACAGTTTAAAAAACTGATCATCACTGAAATCACCTTTTCTTCTGTACCATATTCCCAACAATTTTTTAGTACCGATTTTATAAAGACAAACTTTAAATTCCTTCTGACTGTTTGCTGTGTATAATATATTTATGGTATAATTTATGCAGAGTTTGTGAAAAAGTTATTTGAGTGGGCTTTAGTTGGTTCCTCCATTTTTCCAGTTAAGCTCCTTTTGGCAACTACATCTGATGTGAATGAGGAAGCACGAACCTACCCAGATGGACTCTCATAAAATAATGCTTTGGCCACTTGATATACTGTAGCTCTTGATTTTATTATGAAAGATCAGTGGCATTAGAGGTTTTATTTAACCCTTTGCATTTGTCTTCATAAGCTCTGTGATGCACATTAATCTCTGAGAAACAGGTTGTCGTTAAGGAGAAATGGGGCAAGGCCTCAGCTCAGTTCACTGATGAAGAAGAAATCTTCATTTCTGGTTTGTTATCTATTCCTGGATTCTGAATGTTTGCCATCTGTTTGATTTTTGATGTTAAACTATGTGCCGAGCTCTGAAAAATGTTATGAAACTGGCATATATCAGGGTAGTTATAGGAAATTTGAACTGGTTGTTTTTAACCTTACAATACCTTATATTTACTTTGTTAATTTTGATGCTCGAATGCCCTAAAAAAACAAGAAAAATTGCTTGCCATGTGTTATATAATTTCATTTTTAGACACTAGTTGACTTCACCGCATAACCTACTTTTTTTTTTTCCAGGGTAATTTTGTTCCATTCACTTTGCAGAGTTGCTTTTCCACCCAGCTGAAATTGAAAATGTAATGACCCAGCCTCCCATTATCCACAGTCATGAGGATGAATAGATGTTGGTAAAATTGTCTCTTGGAAAAACCGCTTCAATCTGTTTTCCCATTATAAGAAAACAAGGACAGGGGGGGGATGAGAAACACTTCAACACAATTTAGTGTTAAAAAGTCAGACTTTCATTCAGCCTGTGTGTGAGGTTGTTTATCAGTAGAACAAACATCTGCATGTTCCTGGATCTACCTTCCAGCTCTGGGTCACTGGGATGCAACTAGTGAGTGTTACGCATAATGCCCCCCTCAAAGAACAGGAAGCAGCCTACAATCGATGACCTATATATGTGTTTGCCTCCATTTGTGCTAGGTGCTGGACAAATTCATGTCCCGTCTGGTCCAGAACCGAGTGATGGGCCACAAGGATCTGCGGACTCTTACCAAATACCAGCTCATTCTTGCCAGGGATCAGTTCCGAAAGAATCCACCACCGTACCTCAAGGCATGTAATCACTGTGTCCCATTGTGGTATTTACTGTCTGCTGTAATATGTAATTTTACATGATATGATACACAGGCTTTTACATCTACTAAGACCCATTTTAAGAAATGTGGTGCCTTGAAACTCAAAACGTGTAGCCAGCTATTTGGTGATTTCTCTGTGAATGCATCAGTTGTTTTGAATATTATTTAATAATCAAGTAGCTAATCTTCATTTACAAGAATATGGAAAGGGGATAGCCTGTGGTGATGCATTTACAAAGAGTTATCCTCGTCTCTACAAAGCTTGATCGTGACTGTGCGTATGTTTATCTGTCTGGCTTGCAACTTTAATGCTACATTGATTCACTGTCACCTCCTTTTTATAATGCTACAGTAGGCAGCTGTTTCCAGTTATAAACACTGTAGCAAAACAGGCATCCAGGAGCAGTACCAAAAAAATATTAAGCACTTAGCAGATGCTAACAGATTTTTTTTCTTGAAAACTAGTAAACACCAAAAACCAATTTTAAAGGTTAGTGGACGTTGGCTTTTATTTGCAAAATGAACAGAAATACAACCTTAAATGAAATGAAATGAAATGAAATGAAGTGCTGCTGTGTTACATGTAAATAAGCTATTGATTGCATGGCAAAAGTTTAAGCATATACTGTATACTTCCAGTTGCTTATGGTTATTTAGATTAAGCCGAGGCTGAGGCGTGATGGACGAGAAACAATTCCATTATTCAATTTGTTAGTGGAACATTTTATAGACTCATCAATTTTCATTAAAAAAAAAAAAAGTATTACTGCAGTTAAAGAAGTTATGTATGGTTGTATTTTTCATACTATTTTTCCCCACTGAAAGGACAAGTGCTAAAATATTATATTTATTTTCTGCCACTGTCTCTCTGATCTTGCATTGATCTCATGAAATCACACAACCTTTTTCACTCAACAGGGTCCACAGCAGGGAATGCTGGAGGGTGATTTTGCCCTTTGCATCAGCTTGTACCATGGCTACGAGCTGCTAATGCAGATGGGCCTCCGATCTCTCTTCTTTTATATCCAAGGAATCATGGACGGATCCAGAGGTAAGTCATCTCACCTCTAGCTTTCGCAGTGCATTTCTTAGCCCTTTATCCAAACATTATGTTGAGTCAGAGAGCAGCACCTTTTTGAACGCCACATTAAACACTGGTGGAAACGCATTTTTAACATCAGGACTCTCCATGCTTTGTTTGGCTCAGAGATGTCCAGGGCCAAGAACGAACTGCAGAGAACTCCCACGTTCATGGATTTCTACAAAGAAATGGAAACTATGTTTATGAAGTCATCTGCTGGTATTTAAGCTTTTATTCAATTCATATTGCTCACATCTTTGAACCTGTTGTGTAGCCAGAAGAAGAATTTTGCTATCTTAATTTACTCTGATTGGCGATATTTTTTATTGCAAAAATACCTGCTTTAAAATACAGCAAAGGATCCACTGCTTTGGTTTCACTGTTTTTGTAGGTCCAGATGAGCCGTTCATTTACAGCCACCCCAAACTGGAGAAACTGGAGGAGGTTGTGCTGCGGCATTTCAGACTGTGGGCTGAGAGCTCAGCAGGCAATAACGGTGATCTACTTAATATAGCACTTCTATGCTGTGACTCACACATGGGTTCAAGCAGAAATGTGATATTCTCTTCTAACTACATCATGTTTTGGTTGATTATCCTTCTATTTCTGGTAAAAAGTTTGAGCCATTAACTTGGAACTGAAAACCAAAATACATTTTCTTGAGGTATTCTTGGTATTTAATTTCAAGAAGATCACAGAACAAAGCATTCCTCTGTTGTGAATTACACTGTCACAAAAGTACAGAAAGAATTCAGCTCAGGATTACTGAAGGTGTTTTTTTATCCAGTCTGTTTCTTTTCTGTTTCCTCGATGTCCAGGTTCAGGTCCTCAGGAGGTAAGCACACGTGTGATGATCTTTTCATCATTTCGGGAGAGCGTACAGGAGATCGCAGCCATGTTGAATCGCCATGCTCCGCTGATCAGGGTCATGACATTTATGGGCCAAGCTTCAGCTGGGAAGGGGGTCAAAGGCTTTACTCAAAAGGAGCAACTGGAGGTAGACACTTTTTTTAAACAGTGAGACAAGTGTTATTAATGTTTTGAGACACAAACAACTTACAACTAATTTGATAAGTTCACGTTAGTAGATTTATATGGGAAAAGGGTGTTAAACATGGAACTGCAAGGCAGAATGTGGCTTAAGTCATCTGCTGATCAGAAAATTGGCAGTTTAAATTCTTGGTGCTCCAGTCTGCGTGACAAAATATTGTTGGACAAGATACTGGACCACACGTTCCTCCCAGTGCATCTATCATCAATGTGAATGTGTATAAAAGTTGGATAGAAATCACTTGGATGTAGAAACAGTGTGTGTGAATGGGTAAATGAGTTGTATACAGTGTTTTAAGTGCTCAAGTAGAGTAGAAAAGCGCTATATAAGAATCAGACTATTTACTATTTTGTAGGGTATAGGGTTATAAAACCAACAAAGAAGCTGTGTGCAGCAGTCAGTGTAATACCCATGTATTCATTTCACTGCTGATTCCATAGAAATATAATTATTCTCTGCAGAAAACATGTTCCATTTCCTATAAGCAAATAATACAGCAGTCGAACTGACATGCAAATGAACTGACCATCCCATTGGCTGGTCTGGTGATAAATAGAGCAGACTTTAATCTGTAAAAGGTTGTAAAAATACACTCTAATTTGGAACAAGTAAACAATTACTTTAATTTTCATTAGTATGTAGTTGGCACATATTTGTATTTCTGTAATACTTTTGCAGAAATGGTTGGTTGCAGAAAAGAGTTTAGGGTGACAGTATAACCTTTAAAGATTGAAATACTTTATACTTTGTATGACTTTTTCATACCTTTTTGTTGCAGGTGGTACAGAAGTTCAGACAGGGAGGCTTCAACACGCTGGTGTCAACCTGTGTGGGGGAAGAGGGCCTGGATATCGGAGAGGTAGACCTCATTGTTTGCTTCGATGCACAGAAGAATCCCATTCGTTTGGTACAGCGAATGGGGCGTACTGGACGTAAGCGTCAGGGACGCATCGTTGTCATCCTGGCTGAGGGACGTGAAGAGCGGGTGGGTGTTGTACAGTAATTCTACTCATTCTAAGCAAAATGATAGATGATAATGCAAATGTAGCTCCACAAAACTGCCTAAGAACTCGAGTCGTTTTTTCCCCCCCCCCAGACTTACAATCAGAGCCAGAGCAACAAGCGCAGCGTGTACAAGTCCGTCACTGGCAACAAAAATGGGTTCCACATGTACACCAACAGCCCCCGTATGCTCCCTGAAGGGCTGAACCCCAAACTCCATAAGATGCACATTACCTGTGGGCAGTTTGACCACCAGGAGAACAGCAGGCGGTCTGTCAGGGGTCGGCGGTCCCATGCCGAGAGACGGGCCTCACTCATCCACCCTCAGAACCTAAGTAGTTGGAGTCTTTTTTAACATGGATCAAGTTTTTCTTTGTGGTATGGTTTTCTGATATTGATTGAGAAAATCTGTGTATCTCTTGGTAGTTCAACAGAGCAGCTCAACATCCAATGGTTTTCTGAGCAGTACAGAATATTCCCTATGGGAATCAACCATGAAGCTGGAGGATACTGAGCCCCATCCAACCCTGAAGCAGTCACACTTCCTGTCCATACCCAGTGACCCACCTCCTCAGGTTTCTTTACTATTAATCTTTTGTTTCTCTCATTTTACTGCAGGTCTGAAAAGTAGATAAACAAGGGTACACTGATTATTGGCTCATTTTTAGTTTAACCTTGATAGCCGTGCCATGAGCCATGTATACAGGATATGCTACTATCCAATGATAGCAATTTTGAATAGAAGTACCCCTTTGAACCGCTTCATATGTAACAATAACAATAACAGAAATGGGAAAAAAAAATAGAAATGAAGATATTGTGAATGGATGTATGGATTCAGTTTTGACCATGCATTAGGATTTGAGGTAGAATAATCTTCCACCTACAACTGGAAAGCTATGCACGGTAAAACCAGTGTGCGTCATGTATTATTGACTTAAACGTAATGATATTGAAACGTAATAATATTCCCAAATTTCCCCTTGTGGGACAATTAAAGGATTATTCTATATCCTTCCTACTTGAACCTTATTTTTTTAATTATGTTATTTCATGTCCCTAAGGAGGAGGTTTCCAAAGGAAAACAACCATCCAGAGAGCTGTCTTTGTGGGAATGGAGACACTGGCAACACAAAGCGCTCCCTTCTCATGTTGTTGATCATTCCCTCCGCTGCAACCACTTTATTAAGGTGATGGAGCTCGTAGACCGCATGAGAGAGGAAAATGAGGTGAGAAAGAGGATTATTGGTTAGCCATCCTTTTGTTGTTTTATGAATAATGTGGTATTCGGTTATAGCAAATGTAGTACTTCTTTGTGTCATACAGGAGCTTTGCTGTAGCCTCGAATGCGCTACCAGCTTACTGATAAATCAGTAGAAAGCCTAACCACTAATTCAAAGCATACACCACTAATTGAAAAGCTCTTGGTGACAGGAAACTGGCTTTATAAAATGACCTTAGACATCTTGCATAAACCTTGCTTAGTTTTATAAAAGGGAGACAGTAGTGAGCATTTACCCATGGGAAAACCAAACTTCATAAACTTACTAGGCTGAAAGGAGTCAGCTGAGTTGCATGTGAACACACAATTGTGGTTTGTGTTGAGTTACTAAATTCATCTTTTTGACCTGGAAGGCAAATTCCTTGCATAATAAACAGTTTCCATGGCGTAATTGTGGCGTTAGTAAAGAGATAAATATTTGATTGGGTCTGGGTCTTTCCAGGCTCATTCTCCTTTTATTTTCTTTCCAGTTGCTATTAAAAGAAAAAGGGACTGAATGAACAGATTCTCTTTTAAAAACAACACTTCAAACACTTTTTAATTTGTCTCTCGGTGCACTTGAAGCAAATTTGTTGTCAGTGGGTTGTAGTTATTTTTACAGAGAATTTAGCTATTTTTTTTCTCATAGAGGAAATCGAAGGGTTCACCGTCTAAAAGTCTTCTAGTGCATAATTCATCTCTTGTCACAATTTGCTGACCCAGCAGCTTCGTTCATGCTTTTAGCTGCTAATTGAAAGCAACCACATTAGTATGGGTTTCACAACTGTTGCCCCGTTGAATTTAAATCTCAAGTGTGGAAGATAGAACCAACTCAAGGATTACTTTGGTGTTGTTTAATAATCAGTGTATGAGAAAGGTAATTTAATCATATAGTTTTTCCAATTACTTTCTTCCTGACCTTGTTTTTTGTGTTCAGCCAGTAGGTGCCCATTACACACCTTATCGCCAGATATCTGTTATAGACCGCTACAGGTCTCCTCGTCTCACCATCTGCCCTCCCAAGATTGTGCCATCGATAAGACCCTAATTTATCCAAATCCTTGAAATTAGGTCAGAGATTATGGTGAAACTGACTATTGGCTAAACTAACAAATGGGCTCTTATTGCCATTTTTTCCCCTCCCTGTACAGATCTTGAACAAACTCGTGAAGGAGAAAATTATTCCACCTGTGAAAACAAAACAGGATTACAGGGCAAGATGGCAGCTTATATATCACATGTTTCCATGGTGGTTGAATTCAGGCCACGAGTCAGCCAATAAACAATTAGTATTTGGAAGTTGGCACATTTTTCATAATTTTGCTTCTCTACGTGCTACAATAGAGTTAAAATGAGGTGAGAGAGGTGTGATTGTAGTCTAGACTTTCAGCTTGAAACCAACCGGCTTAACAAAAGTATTGCATTAGCCGTATAAGAACAATCATTTTTAGGTTCCTCCATTTTTGCAGCCTGTCATAAAAACAGATTTTATTAACAACTGAATACGGGAAAAAATGTTTACACTAAGAAAATTGACCATTTTAAGAAAAAAGTAGGGTCATTTTGAATTTATTTGAAGCTCAAAAACATTTGAACAGATGAACAAGATGCTATGTTTATCCCTGTGTAGAATTGCTTCTTCTTTTTGCAACAGTCTGCAAAAAGTCTGTTCTCTCCTGGGAACAGAGGCAACCAGCTGCTGGAGTTTTGGGAGAGGAATGTTGTCCTATTTTTCTCTGATCAAGGATTCTAGCTGCTCAACAGTTCAGGCCTTCTTTCTTTATTTATTTGGTGCCAAATCTTTTCAGTTGGTGACATGTCCGCAGTGCAGGTAGGCCCGTTCAGCACCTGGACTTTTTTACACCAAAGCCACACTGTTGTAATAGATAAAATATGTTAGGAAAAAGATCCCATCTGGATGGGAGCATGTGTTTCTCCAGGACCTGTATATACTTTTTAGCATTGATGGTGCCAATGGTGGTGGCCAAACTGATAGGTGCAAATGAACCCCCATAACATCAGAGGCATAGGCCTTTAAACTGAGCACTGATAACAAGCTGCGTGGTTCCTCTTCAGTCTGTCCATGTTACCCAAACAAATTTCAAATTTTGACCTCTCTGACTACAGAACAGGTTTCCACTTTGTTTCAGTCCTTTTTAAGTGAACTTTGACCCAGAGAAGATCAGGTTCATCTATGTTCATGTTCTTCTTTGTATAAGAGAGCTTACCGGTAAGCATGCATTTGTGGATGGCACTGTGTTCAAAGACAGTGAGGAGCCATGTACCTGTCACACACAAATGTCGCCTGAATTCACATCATCAACATCTACAACACATAAAATCATCAAAAGATGAAAAGTCTTACTTTGAGGAACATTATTGTGAAGTTGTTCAACAAGTTATAGAGGCAGTTTTTTGCTGACTGGCAAAACTGCCTGAGAAACTTGGCCTTTCTAAGATGCCGAATCACATTACTGACCTTTTGCCAATTAACCTAATTAGTTGCAAAATTTTCCTTCAGCTGTTTCTTTTTAATGTCACTTACGATTAGCGCTTTTTATTGCCCCGTCCTTTTTAAAGATGTGTTGCTGCCAACAAATTGAAAATTAGCCAGTATTTTTCAGTTTATTTTGTTGGAATTGGAGTTGCATTTATAGGGTTTGTTTTTTTATTAACAGTGAGTGGTTGATTACTTTTCAGGTCTTTACTGAAGCCACCTTCAGTCGTTCCTTTCTTTTAGGCCTTTTCTGCTCTCATTTATCTTCTGTGTACTTCAGTAGGTAAAAACCATCTTTAAGGAAAAAATCAAGTGTTTTCCTAGACCAGCTGAGGGCATCATCAGCTAAACTTGAATGCAGAGCAAGTACTCGTTAAAACACATTTATTATAATTGTAGATTTTTCATGTTCATGTACATAACCTTTTTGGTCCTTTAAGTTCTAGCTGGATGGAAATAACCAGAAATGTATACACACCAAATCCCTGGAAAAAGTTAATAAAAACAATTCCTGAAAGGTTTTGGCTCCACACCAAAGACCGATCTATCCGTCACAAAATTAAATTAGAAGCTGTCTTCAGCGTCTCCATCTTCAGCGACTGAGAACAAAACCTCTATTCAATTCTGTAATTAGTTTAGTATTTATTTATTTATTTCCAGAAAGAGCAAATCTCTCGCAGTACAAATGTATTTTAAAGTCCACAAAACATGTTTGTTAATTTTGTTCTTATTTTTGTTAATTTAAAACACATAATGTTAAGGATTAACTCGCAATATAAAGGTGATAAAGTCTTTTTTTGTTTTTGCAGCTCACGCACAAAGACATGTGTTCACCTTTCAGGCATTAACTCATAAGCAGACTCTCCCTCAGCACTCACCTCCTTTACTCTCGCTGTCAGGGATAATGTGAGCCATGGATTACTTGCTTGGCCTGAATTTGAAGAGTCCTTTTGACCCTTTGCTTTTTTTCTCTACCCCTCTTGGCATCACAGTTTGAATCAAACAAAAAAAGCACTTGAATGAAAGGCCAAACAGTATTTTTCCTACTATTCTCCTCCGCTAAATATCCCCACTCCGGAAATCATATGCTCATGAGACAACAACACAATAACACACAAGGAAAAAAACCCACCCTAAATAAAAAAAATAGAAAGAAATGTTTTTCATTTCACTGTTTCTGTATTTTACAATGAAGATACCCAAGCAGCAGGCCTCTTCTCCTGATATTATGTAACACTTCAGAGAACTGTTATATAAGGCTAGAAGGCTGGAAGTAGGTCAGGCTGTGATGGCCTAGATGTATAGTGTACTAGACTGAGGGGGATAGAGTTGTAGATCAAAAAGTAGATGCAGAAAAGATTTTTAAAAAGATAAATTAGGCACTGTTTGAAGAGAATTTAAATGTTTAAAAAATATCTAAATCTGAATTTTCCATTCCAGTTTTCCATTTTTATTTTAAAATAGATTTTCTGCTGTTGAAATGTAATAAAGATAGATGGAATGGTATGATTTGCAAATGAAAAAAAAAAATTAAAATGAAAACATAGTACAGCATCATTATCTTGAAATATCCATTTATTTTCTAATTGTTTGTAGCGCCACAGTTTGTCATTTGTCCCATCTCCCTCCCCTCACCCCCAGTCAGTTGTAGGAAGTGGCCGCCCCTCCTTGTGCCTAATTCTGCCTGAAGTTTCTTTCTTTTTCCTTCCCACTGTTGCCGAGTGCTTTTCTCTTTGTTATTGTAGTGTCTTTACCTTGCTATATAAAACACCTTGATGTGAGTGATGTTGCGATTTGGCACCATATAACTGGAACTGAAATGATTTGAATTGGACAGTATGGACAGTAAATCCCCCAGGTGAGGAAAGAGAGCCTCCAGCATATACTTCTTTCTCAGTAAAGGCCTTGCTTAATCCACTATTATTAGTAGAAGTAGTCTCTGTAGCTCAAGTGACCTTCATGTAGCTCACACCCTTAAAACATCCAAAACATTCAGGGCCAAAGGATCAATAGAAGTGTCTGTTCCCCAACACAGGCAAGCACCACAGTGGTAAACATGCCCTTGTTTTTTTTTTGTTTTTGTTCATAATTATGTTACTGTTTTTTATATATCCACTTAAAGTTGGATAAGCATAAAACATACATAGATGGATTTTGCTCTTTGGGGTTATTATCATACAGTTATTTTGGATAAACAACTAGCATTGGTTTGGTTTTGTAAATTGTCATAATTCATTCTTCCTGTATGTGGTCATGTTGAAACTTACCTACCATTTGTGCCTGATGTCACAATTAGCTTTAAAAAAACAGAAACTGCCTTTGCATCATCTTTTATTAGTTTAAGTTGTGATGTCATTGCCAAATAAGTTGAAATATGGCCTCGTAAACAAGCATTTCAGTTGTTCATATTCGAACGGTGTACAACAATCTGAGGACAAAGACATTTGAAGAATTCTTATCCTGTGCTGTAGCTTGTTTGGAAACAAAATCACGCAGACCCATGAATTCAGATTACAGTTCTTTGTGTATGCTCATGAGCATCAAATTTATGTTGTTGTAGTGCAATGAGATAATCAGCTGAGAGGAGTTTCCACTTTGCTGCTTCCCTCATCATGCAGTCTGAAACGATATGAACCGTCTGACCGAGCCTACACAGCGCTCTCTTTCTCTCTTTCTGTTCTCGTCATCAAGGTTATTTCTGTCTGCAACATTTCTAGATGTGGCGACTTAATCTGATCATTAATTAATTGAGTGCCAGGGGTTAAATGTTAATCCTATATGAATGAAGCCCAATCCATTACTTTTCAGCAAGAATATCCAAAAATGGTATCAAATATTATTAGAAAATCCATCTTTTTTTGTACGCAGGAGGTATATGTTAATAGAAAAACCAGATACTAGATGATAAGGCGTATTAAACAGAAGCTCATCACTGTCTTACAGAAATAATTAAAAAAAATATTCATATATAAATTTTAAAAAAAGAATCAAAGAGCTGTAAAAGTCAAAGTAGTTTACCTATTTTGACAGTATTTAGCTGATAGTTTAACAAAATCAGGTAATTTAAGTTATTTAAAAAAAAGTGGGGCATCACTTCAGTGATGACTGGAATAAAGAACCGATCATTTCATTTTATAATTTTTAACAATTGCTTCCATTGTAAATTAAAACATCTTTGTTGGCTGTGAGTTTAAAATAGATATTCCTTTTTTTTTTTTTTTTTTATTTCCAGGGAAAGTCTCACCTCTGAAAGGTATTTGGCTCTTAATCAGAGGTGTGAAGTGCTGAAATGCAAATTGCACTGTGTGACGACTCGTCCACACTAGTCCGGATCTTTTGGAAAACAGAGCTTTCGTGGAAAAACCTTCCCCGTCCACACTATCGTTTTGAGTCGTTTTTCACACCTTTGCGTGTCCAGTACCGCGCATGCGTGAAATGTTAGACGAGCCAACCTGCGTGTTGTTTATTTACTTTCCGGCTCTTTAAAACAGGCGGCGAAATGGCGAGACAAAGCACCGAATGTGTCAAATGGAATGATAATGAGGTGGAGCTGTTGCTCCGAGTCACAAATGAGTACATATTAATCTTCAACACGGCCACTAAAAACTTATTGACTGAAACTAAACTGAAACTGAGCAAACAAAACAACTGCGGTACGATGCCGTCTGACCATCTTGGTTAAAGTGGTCACATGACTGCATTATATGACTAACATACATCATCGTTTTAAAAAAGCTCCGTTTTGGCCGTCCACACTACGTGAAAACGCTGCGTTTACAGATTGATGCGTTTTGGAG
>VUQR01023202.1:68688-80231 GCA_015108515.1 Hemichromis elongatus | reverse complement strand
TAAGAAAATTTAAAAAAAATCCGTTTTTTTTTTTTTTTTTTTTTTTACACGTTAGAAAAATTCAGGGTCTGAAATTATAAAGCAGATCTTTTCTGACTGCTACTGTGTTATTCCATGTAAGTAATTCAAAAATAATGCAAATTGGGACTAATTACTTTTAGACTTATGGAAGTCAGTTGAAATACCACAGACTCATATGCCATTATATATTAGTCTCAAAGCATTCGTGTGGATGCTGAAGCTATATTGAGTAGATGTGATAGTACACCTGTACATTATGAAAACATGAAGTTTGGATACAATTAACGTGTTCTGATTATAAACCTCAGCTCTACTGCATTCAACTACATTTCGTCCCCACCCCAAGCCTCCAGCCTCTAAAGCCTGGCAAAGCCCCTTTCCTCTGCTTTTCAGACCACAAAGAATAAAAGCGGTAGACTGGATCACTTCCACCCTATACCTCACACAATAAACCACAACTGTCTATTAAAAATTATTCTGCTTCTCAGAGGAGATTGTTCAGATAGTATTGTGTAATCAGAAATGGCAAAACAAGAAATGAGCAAGTCATATTTGTAAAAAAAAAAAAAGAGAGAGAGAGAGAGAGAGAGAAAAAGGGGACTTTTTGTAACCCTGTACTTCCTAAATATTTTAATTTTCCGTTTGAGAAACTCCCCTGACTCTCTGTGACTGGGGAAAATATAGCACACAATGATTTATTCTTGTCTGGGGTCATATGTTAAAGACTGCACAAACTTCCTGGTTTGTGAGTGAACCAGAAAAAACATAACTCTCACATACTTGTTGCCTCAAAAGGCTTGGGTGCAAATCTGTAAAAACACAGTCTTCATTAGTAAAATGTTCATTATGTAAACATATAGATTTCATACCTTAAACTGCATCACGATAATCTACAGTGTGTATATGAGCTGTGCTTAGACGCATTTGTGTGCACTTTTTCGTGTCGTGCGTGCATGCGTGTGTGTTTGTGCGTGTCTGACCAGTCATGCTCTAATGGGTTTGTGTGTGAGATGGGCTTGACTGTACTGCTCTGAAAGCAAAGAGAGGATAACAAGGAGATGCAGAGCAGAGAGAGAAAGAAACATAGAGAGAAAGAGAGAGGTACTCAGACACTCATTAGCCACCAGACGCTATCTGGAGTGTGTCAATAGAGTCATGTTAGTTGGGTGTTAAAGCATTGACCAAGATACGCTAAGAGAGGCTGAGAAAGACAGGAGAGGGGGGCAGAATGGGAAGGATACCAAGCGCTCCCCCACCATTGCAGCACCTGTCACACCTTGAGATAATCATCCATCATGTCTCGCCAGTGACTGGAGAATGTGTGGTCCTTTTTAATGGTTGCCATTGACACAATTCGTCTTCCCACCACCCACAGACTGTCACCAAATTGCTACTGTTGCAGCGGGGATACATTTTATTGCACCTGTGCTAAGATGAGATGTGTGCATTCTTGTCTCTAAGAAGTTTTGTCTAGGGGTGACCAGATAGCCAGTGGTTGTGGTGCAAATGTCCACAGCAACGAGTCCTTGATTTGATTCCCACACTGTGTGGCCCAGTTGCTGAATGTTGTTAACTTTCTTTACATTTACTGAGGCTCTAAAGTGTGTTTGTTAAAGAAATAAATAGGACATTTTGTCTAGAAAGGTGCAGTTTCTATGAAGGTAAAGAAACAGCACTTTCTGTTGTCAAACCTGAGGCAACTTGGGCATTCCTTAACTGACAAATCCAATGTGTGACATAAGAAAAGTATTTCTTCACTCTGCAGGATAAAGCCTGTAGCAATTCTTTATTCAACAAAAAGAGATGTAAAAATGGCATTTTGATGTGACAGCTTTTGATTTTACAGTCTGCTGAAAATGAGCGAGTTTGTTCTTTTTATCTAAGTCATCACTCCTATTATGAACTCTTTAAGTAAAAACTAAAGTTACTCTTTTACTGCAAAAATAAATGGCACTTTGATGTGTAAAAACAAGCTCAGAAGACATGTTTATAACCCTTGAGAGCAAGTATATCAGATATCCGGCCTTCACATAAATTCAGCTTCATTTCTGTCAGACAGAGGCCTAAATCACACAGGCCTAAGGAGTGGTCTGATAAGTACTAGTCATGAGGGAACAATATGTATTCCCTGACAATTGCAAGTCACCTAATTGCGAAAGCAAGTCTAGAAAGGACCCCCTGGAAAACTGGTCACAAAGAGGTATATGGTCCAGTATCACAAACCTTAACTACTTAGGGTTTGGGGTGTTGCAGTTTTTCGCAAGTTTCACCACGGCTTGGAGAATAAATGGTGAGCTTTTGTAGAAAAGTCAACATCTTTAATGCAATTGGCCAAAATATGCTAGTGACCAACCCAATCACAAGCAGGTGTCTGTTGCAAAACCTTCTTTGAAATCACTTACATTACAGCCAGCAACCTACTCCATAACTACTCAGCAATCAGTTGTGGACTGCACATTTTTCAACAGGAAGTTGCTGACCAGTCTTTGGGCTTGTGTGACTGAGGCCTAACATACGAATTATCACAGGTAGAGTTCCTTTAAAAGCAGACACTTGCACATACATGTTACTTGGTTGAGCATGTGTTAAGAAAGCAAGTTAGAATTATTGGTTCACATGTGCACATAATCTTGTGAT
Source organism: Hemichromis elongatus (assembly GCA_015108515.1). NCBI lineage: Eukaryota > Metazoa > Chordata > Actinopteri > Cichliformes > Cichlidae > Hemichromis > Hemichromis elongatus. The sequence goes on along the minus strand of VUQR01023202.1, from coordinate 77,573 downwards.
AGATTACATGACTGTGAGGTTATATATATCTCAGCGGGATTTCCCCAGAGGTCCCTCTGCAGATGATGGCTGTTCCCAGTAAAACTGTGCAAAGGTGAGCTCAGACACTGGAAGAGTCATTACTATTGCATCTAGCACTACTGGATGGCCCATGGTGCAGTTGGGCACGCGAACGGAAGGGGCCTACCTAATGGGAGGACCTCAGTGGGAGGGTGGCGCACACCCAGGGCTTCTGGCGGCCCTTTAATAGAAGACCGCAAAGATGCCTGCCTGCTGTGGTTTCTGGGTTTCAGATGATTCTAGTTTCAGGTGACATGCCTCATGCTCTATTAGCAGACTCTTCCGACCACAGTTTTCTTTGGCAGCGTCACAGGTTTAGACTGCAGCAGCTAGGAGCAGGACTGACTTTCTACACGCAATCTTTCCCCTCCTCAATCATATACACACATATGCATAAATAAACGTATGCAGAAACACCCACGTGGGCATGCCAGCATATCCAAGTCAAAATCTATCTTTCACTGATATATACATATATATATATATACACATGGAGACGCATAATCAAACATCACGTACAGATACTGACAGACAAGTCCTGCTGCCAGTCTCATTGGTAAATAGTCTGTTGGTGTACATATAGGGAGTCTGACACACAGACATCCATATATTTTGTCTGAGCCAATATTGTAGGTCAGCCTTGACATGGTTGCAAGGCAGCATTTAGGCTCCAGTGGTGTTTGTTAAGTACAGAGCTGTGTCCAAACATCCTGCTCATTCCTGTGAAGTGGTCGGATGCCTGCCCCTCTCTCTCTGCCCTTTTTCAGCACCCTGGCATACATTCTGGGTGGCATCAGGTCTCAGGCCTCAGTGAAAGGGCTGTCTCCTTGGCTCATGCTAGTCTTTCTTTCCCTTTGCCTTCTCTGACCATCTCTCTGTCTGCATCTCAGTGGAGTCATACAGACTGTATAATTGTGTCCTCCTTCAGAAGATCCTGTGAGACTCGATGATGCCAAAAGGAAGCAGATCTTTTATCTTCTGTACTTTGCATGGCAATCTACAGAGAAATGTGAAATTGAGTTTTCCCTTCTGTTAGAGTGCTGACTTTTGTCTTTTGTCATTGTGACAAGTGAGTTATAGCCATATTTTTACATACACAAAGGCGTGCTTTGTACTGCTCAAATCGCAGTTCTTAATGTTATTGTTCAGCGATATTACCAAGAGTTTTTCACTAGTTATATGTTAGTTATCATCTCTGTTGGATATTGGCACTCAACTGACTGTTGAAAACCGTATTGTCTTGACTCATTCAAATCATCCTCAGTCTAAATTTGTAAAACGCATTTCCATCTATTTAAATTTTAAAGAGCAACTTTATTAATGAAATAATTGTCACAGACAGACATTTGCAGAGTGAGTGCTTTATATCAGTTCGTGTAATTCTTGCCCCAAGAGGTTTGGCTGATACACCTAATTAAACCAAAGGGTTTAGAGCAACTACTAATTGAAAGTCCTCTTGGTTTTTAAGGTAATTCGTACACTTTTTAGTGGAAAGATGTGAATCTATGTGTTCGTATGTGTCAAAACTAATACTGACTAAGACACCGGCCCCCGACCTTGTATGTAAGTCCCTTTTTTGCACCACGGACCGGTTTATATCTGACAATATTTTCACAGACTGGCCTTTAAGGTGTCGCAGATAAATACAAAAAAATAGAACCAGTAGTAGTACCCAAAAAAAGAGAAAATGTATTCATAACACATGGGAAAAGAGCCAGGGAAACCGAGTTAATGATAAAAACAATAAATATTAATGATTAAAAACCAATAAAAACCCTGCAAAACCATACATTTCACACCCGAACCTCAACTCTCGCGGCCCGGTACCAAACGACTCACGGACCGGTCCATTGCCCGGGGGTTGGGGACCGCCGGACTAAGACATATTTTGGGAGAAGCAAATGAGTTAACAAGAAATTTGGGCAAAGTAAAAGGAAGGTTTCTTAACCACTAGCCATGATGTAAAATGAATAATCTCTAGTTAACACATTTTTCTAAAACCCTTTGAAAGACATTAAGGTCTTTGAATATGACCTATGCATTAAATCCATGTCAGCCTCTTATTCATAAAGGATTCTGGCATGCCGTGTATTGAAAACATGTATGTCAAAAGCTGATGAGACATTTATTTAGATTTTTTGATGAGAAAACAGATCATTTTGACAATGATAAGTGTGTTTATGAATCAGTGCACTCATATGTGTCTGTTTATGTCTGCCTGCTGTATATTTGCTGTGTAATCCGCATGGAATCAGATTTTCAACACAGGATATTTTCATCCGGGATGATCTGATTTTAATGAAAGCTTCTGTCACTCACAAGGCCAACCTGTGTAATTTGTTGGATACACTGTGACTTGAGGGAAAATGGCAGACAAACAAGCCCATAATGTTCAGGTGAGACCTAGCGCGCAGAAGAAGCAAACATATGCACTCACAGATTCTGTGTTTGTATAGACCAGTGCTGACTGTATTCTCAAAACAGTTAAATGCTTAATACCAAGGCTTAATCAAAGAATCCTAAACTGCTAAGCTAAATCTAAGTCTAGTCATGACTCTAAACTAAAATCAAACAAAATTATATAAGCCATATAGCTGTCGCTATTAGTGTGTTAAGTGTTTTGAAAGGTCAGTAATGCAAGAAAAGCATCATATAGATGCCAGTCCATATTCAGTGAGAAACCACCCACTGGTTTGTGGATTTAACATTTTTAAGTCCCAGTTTTAGTTTTATGGACAGGACCATTCTGCTTTTTTTAGATTCAGAGGTGACCTGATCTAGAGGGGATTTATACAGCTAAGCTATCAGCTAATGCTAACAAGATTAGTTATCAATGGGCAATAGAACCATAAAGTGAACGGTATTAAACACATACCAAGTTCATTAAAATGCTCCAAACACAAATGGAAAAGCTCCAGCAGTAAACACTAGCACGTGTGTACATGGCTACAAATGTACTCTATGCACTTGATATACTTATAATGCCAAAATACAACAGCTTTACTTGCACAGAGGCCAAAATCTGTTTTGTTTCCTTTGAAACTGGCCACCCTCAGCTGACCAGAGCGGACCAGCACGCTCACGTGACAAACATTGGCCATGAAATTTACATTCAGCTCATGGTGAGCTGTTTGCTGAGAGGGATAATTTGACAGTTAGATAAACAGACAGACAGACAGACGGATAAACAGAGTGTTGGCTATGGACAGAGATCTCACTGTCAGTCTCACTGCCACTCTGTTCCTCTCTCAAGCCCAACAGCCATGGGGCAATATTTGAGCAGACAGTCAGCAAGTCTTCCAAATATTGAACAACATGCAGTATCTGTTTTTTTTCCAAGTGCTTTTTGGACTCGCTTTCTTGGTTGTGTTCTCCTTCTCCTTGTGGCCATGGGTAGCTATGAACAGCTATCTCCTTGTTATTTATTACTTTCTGATCTGCCCTCCTTTTAGCTTTTGAGCTTTATTATTTACGATTTTCTTCTGTATCGATAGAAGCTGTGCCAAAAGGAGCTTACTTGTTGTCAGAATATGGTGAAAATACATTATATCCACAGTATTTCAGCTGTGCTTTTTCCAATTTTAATTAATTCCTCTATATGATAGGATTGACGATCACACATATCTGTCTTACAGCATTTCTAGCGTCTGTTTTGTGTAGGCGTGACAGTTTAGCAATATCAGATGGTCTTATTGCTCGTCTTTGTCTCTGTCTTCAGAGTCTGCCTGTGCGCATGTGTATCCATTGTGTGGACATGTGTGTACTGTAAGTATTTGTGCGTTTGTGCACTTACATGTGTGTTCCGCATTCTACGCCTGCTGTATCCAGTGACGTTGTCACACCTCTCTCGGTGTCCTGCTGTGTTTCCCGCGGCGTCCCGAGGTCCTGGATGCTGTCTCAGTATCACTGCTGAGGATGGTGGGCGTCTGGCACAGATAACACTCTGATAGCTCAGTGATGGACAAGCGGGAAACTTTATTTTCCTGTTGATCTCCTTTCCCATCCTCCACTGACACTATGACAACCTGCTGTAAATGTAGCTCAGAGGTGTCTGTAAATGCATGCATTTGCTTTTATGAGTGCAGTGAACAAAACACTCTTTCTCAAAGTCGCGGAAAAAAGAAAAAAAAATACCGCACTTATAAGAACTTTTAATAAGAAATGAGAATAAGAACTTCCTTTTATACCCCTCTTTTTTCCTTTGTATTAGTAGTTTTCTCTTTTGCTTAATTATACTATAACTTCACATGCTTCTACATAACTTGAAACATAAGTTTCCAGTGGCTGTTTGGTTTTACGCAAATGTCATTGGCATTCTTTGATTCTCCCCTTCTGGTGGCCTGTGGGGGAAAGGCTAATATCTTGTGTGTCAATTCACAGCATGAAACTTTTAGATCTATATAAGGTTACTCACTGCAGAACTTATTTTCTAAGAGAAAAAAGAAATCCATTATTTATGAACATATTCCCAGTCCATGGCTAATTGTTTATTTTCTTCACAATTGCTTTGATGTAACCAGCTAGACACTTATAGAAGTCTGTCGAAAGCTGAATATTTTCCATTACGCTCTCTTAATATATAATTATTGTGTGTCATTGCACTAAAGTTTATTTTAGCTTAGTGTCTCCCACATGTGAATTTGAAAGGATTAAGTAGATGTTGCGTATCTCGTGCTTTAAAATGTGCCACAATGGTCTCTTCCTAAAGATGTTCATTTTTTTTTATTTCATCCTGAAAATTATTTCTTGTTTTCTTTCACTGGTCCTGCTTGGCACTATTACACCCATTTATTTCCTTCGGTTTTGCTTGTGGAAAAAACATGACACTGTTTTTTTGAGTGTGCTAGACCATGCTATGTTTTTTTGTTGGGGTTCGTACAATGAACATTTTTTTTGGCTAACAGTATGCACCAGGTTGCCTGATCAGCATTCTTCACTCTAGAGGAATTCGGATATTCATAAAATCAGATTATTACTAATACAAAGATTATGACCTCTGATAATTATATTAGGGAAGCATAAAACATAAAAGAAAGCAGGGTTGTGTATGAGCACCCTGCAAATCAATAAAAATCCACATAGTGCCCTGCAGTCGTTTATGGATAGTAAGGGAAACAGAGCCATTCCAGAGTGTAGTAGCAGTAAATATAAGGTGTTTCTTTTCTGTCTTTATCTATTTATTAATTCCATGTGATAGTAAAGGAAGTTTTGACTATTCTTGCATATTTGGAAGCAATGTAACCGGCATTACATGATGCTATTTTTGCATTCTACCTAATAAAAGCACTTTAACTGATGCCAACCAACCAACTGCCCTGATTACTATCTTATGTTCTACATACCACCTTTTAAGCATGATCAGTTTCATACCAGCCATCTCCACCTGTCTAGACTTAAAGTTTCCAGCTGGTAGGCTATAGGGGAATGGCCTTCTCGCTGAGGCTTTGTACAGAGCAATGTCGTTCAAATGCCAAGGTGCCCAGTGGCGGGATCTGTAGCTCTGTTCTGGATATCAGCTTTCATAGGATCAAAGCACTGGCAGCGATATCCTCCCCCTCATCAGCCGAGCAGCAGTGCATATACCCAAGGGATATGATCGGTGGATGGGAGTGAAGAGAAGGAGTGAGGGAGAGAGAGACAGACTGATAGACAGAGAGTGGTGGTGGGGGTGCTGCTGAAGAAGGGGAGGGCTTAAGGAATGGGGGGACGCGAGCTAGGTTAACGGCCTGCAGGGCTGGGGAGAAAGGGAGTGGGTGAGAGAGGGTAGGAGGATGGAGAAGATGGTTGTTATGGATGTTTGAAGACAGCGGGGGGAAGTGCTGATGGGAGAGCGATGCAAGGAGAGTGCGTGTGAGGGGGAATTCGGTGGGTTGGTGGGTATGAGTTGGTGTGTGTGTGTGTGTGTGTGTAAACGAGACAGATACAGCATTCTCATCAACATATAGGCCCCGAGTCTCTAGATGGAGCCCTAACAGCTGAGTTTCCCCCAGCACAACAGCATCTGTGCACCCCCACCCTCCTCACCCCTTTACCCCATCCCTTGCCTCACCTACCTTCACCACTCTTTAAGCCCATGAGTCTATTTACTCACCCGTTTGTTTGCCGAGAGCGACAGCACGCTATCCCTCCTCCACCAACACCGCCAACCCAGACACCCTCTGCTCCTGCTCCTTTCCCCCCTTCTTCCTATCCCCTCTATCATCTTCCTTAGAGATATGAGGAGCGAGGTGCAACACTTTCCTCTTCCTGCTCTCCTCCCTCTCTCCAGGCGCTTTTTGATTTCTCCTCTCACCTCCTCTTTTTCTCTCCCTTTCATATCCCACAGTGCTTCTTTTCTTCTGTTCGTCTCTTCCGATCGCAAGTTCTCCTGAAGGTATCAGTGTGTGGTATAGAGTTGTGGCGGAGTCTTTTCTTAAAAGTGCTAGCTCATTAAGGAGTGAGAGTGTTTGGATATGCGTAGTTTGTATTTTTAGTGTGTTTGTTTGTGCCGCTGTGCCGGGGCTGTGTTCTCAGTTCACCGTGTGTGTGCCTGTGTGTGCATGTGCGCGGTGTAAAGCAGAGGTAGGAACAGTGCTGAGTCTGATTCTTTCTGTTCCACTGTGGCGTTTGGGAAACAGAAACTTTATTCCTGTACAACAATAACATCTGTTTACAGTGTTGAACATACCGAGCACCAGGCGAGGTGAAACAACAAGATGTTTAAAAATCTTACTGCATAATGTAAGGACGCGATGGTACAGTAGATGGTGTTGGATCAAACTTTGTTGTAAACCCAATTTCCTAATATAGACGTAGGCAACGGTGATAGTGCCGGAAAAAAAAGAAAGAAACGTGCTTGCGATATGTTGTTTTTGACAGCGAACAATGAGAGACAACTTGATTAAAATTAAAAATAAAATAATCAGATGGCATTCCTAATTATAATAAAGTAATAAGGAAATGTCAGGAAAAGTTTCATTTATGGAAGTTTGTATATTTACAATGTTTCTTACAAACAGGTACATTGAAGGCCATGAAAAGCTGTAAAACTAAATGCACAAACAAAAAGTCCACCTAAGCTTAGTTTGAGTAAAAAAAAATTACATAAACTTTTATTAGTATGAATAATATTTTTGAAATAGTTGACTCTAAATTGCTACATTTTATCTATATTTTAATTTAAAAAAACTATTTAAACAGGCATCCTCCACATAAATACATTTTAATTACTACCGATTGACATCCTGTAAGGGGTTCAGAGAGAAGCCGTAAAATGTGTGGGAGACACAGCTGTAGCCTTATTAAAATGTGCTACAGAGCATATGCAGCATCATGTGTGAGTATTTTATGTGAAAGTTACCACTCTCTCTCTACTAAAATGCTTTCCCTTTTTATCTTTTTAATAAACTATACATTGGTTTATATGCATTGAAATCAAAGTTTTGGGCGGTGGGTTTGGGGGGGTATGCACATTTGACACTTTGCCCGTGTCCCACACTCTTAGCGTTGCTTTTAAATTTCAAGCTAAATCGCCCGCCTTTGAGAAAATACCACATGATGACGACTGAAAGTGTTTCTGTGGCATGGTGTAATTCTCACGAGCGGATACATTGGAACAGTGTTAGCTAACAAGTGTGCTAGTGACGAGCGTGTGAAATTCACTGAAAAGGAAAGTGAATTTTTACATTAGAATGGTATAGAATGTAATTGAGTGCAGACACTAATGTGGGTAATATTTCATTTAAGGATTATATAGATGCATATTCTACGCTTTAATATATGAAAAATAGTAAAAGCAGTGACTTTAATAGAAAAATTCGATGTTTTGTAAAAAAAAATATATATATATATATATATATTTATTTAACTCACCCAGTACCAGACTATATACATGAAAATGGACCTGAACTTGCACAGATACATAAATAACCCTGGGGTCTGTGGGTTAGGGCTGATGCTTTGTAACCATGCATTTGCAACCAGACTCAAAATGGCCACATGTGTGGACCCAGTTGCTGTCACCTTACATCCTGAAAACAGATTATATTACACACACACACACACAAACATGCACATACACATATACAAACCAGGAAGCTTAGCTGCTGTTGCATGCTCCACCCGAGCATCAGGCTGGCACCTTCCAGTTTGGTCCCATTGTGATTATGTGTGATTTTGTGTCTGTGTCTATGTGTGTGTGATAGTCTACCGCATAAATATTTCAGCCTTGACCCAGTTCCCCAAAGCACTGGGATGTGCCGTCTTCACCAGAGGAGACGTGGTGTCATATATTCCAGGTGGTTAACTGAGTCACTGTGTGCGCTGTGACATTTCAACCCACTGTCACCTAATTCATATGCAATCACAATTATATTGTGTGTTGACCAATACATGTGCAAGCTTCTATAAAAGGCTTCCATTACATTCCATTATTATCTGATTTAATCTGAAAATTTAGGCTAAAGGATGGCAAAACACTGGAAAAGTTGGGAAATTGTAGAAAATCAAGACTCATGAAGTTAATAATAAAACGATTAGGTGTAAAAATAGCATCCAAGAAAGACAAAACTTTTAGAACTAAAGGTCCATGGGTTTGATTTTTAATGAAAAAAATATTTTCCCCAACTTCAAATTGAAAGACATTCTGGTATTTCATCATCTATGGTACATAATATAATTAAAAGACAGAAAATCCAGAGAAATGCCAGTAAAAAGGGACAAGACTGTTCCATTAAAACAGCAGAGGAGTAGAAATTACTGCATGGGCTCAGGAACACTTCCAAAAATCATAAACAAGGTTAGCCACTGTGCCACGAATGCACGTTAACTCCACCATGCAACCCCCC
>VUQR01023202.1:43152-55383 GCA_015108515.1 Hemichromis elongatus | reverse complement strand
AAAGTTGCACCAAAAAAAAAAAAAAAAAAAGAAAGAATAAAGAAACAGATGCACTAGGAACAACACTGCATCAATTATCTCACCAACTTCACTCAGTAAATTAGAAAGGGATAATTATGTCGTACTTATTTTCCTACCGTGTCTATCTTTTTCACGTTTTTGGTTTTGGCTTGAGATGTGGCAGTTGTCATAGAGTGCATGTAAAATCATCTGTGCAGGTATAAAATGTCTAATCTATATTTTTCCTGTTGGGATTAGCCAAGGATGTCGTGCTATGGCTGTCACAAAGTATTAGTGAGGAAAAAAGAGGAACAGGAGCAATATGGGACACCTACAACTTTCCTGCCAGACCAAATTTGGTATATATATTTTTTTTTTAAAAAAGAAGAAGAAAAAAAGAAAAATACATAACATTCATCAACATTAACACTGAATGTCATGTTGATAATTCTTTTTATATATTAATTATTATACCAATAGCTAAAAACATTATGTGCTACTAAGAGAAAGGCACAAGTAACCCCTTTTTTCACATATGTTTTTCTGTAAAATATTTGCTTACATCAGAAACATAAATATGTATTAGCTTTATCTTTTCTTTCTCTCTAAAATCCACATGCATTTACTTCACTGCAGAGATGGTAATTACAATCACACTAAATAAGCTTCAACCGTATCAAAAATTAATTTATATCAAATTTATTTGGGTTATCCATTGCTAAAACACATGGTTTTTGCATGCTAATGCCATATATTTTGAAACATTCCTGCAATTCAATTACTTGGGAATATCATTAAAGGCAACAAATTTACAGTTTAATTTGTGTGGACTATTTAAGACGCTCCAGAGCTACAGAATCCCCTTCCTCTGTAAGTGGATTAATTAATTTGAATCAATAAAGTCTCTTAGTCGGTTTGCACCACTCCCACAAAAAATAACTAACTCCACACAAAGCCTTATCAGTCGCAGTGGAGGTCCAAACCCTCCCCTTTTCAGTTACAGAATGAAGTTTTGCTGAGACAATTACTGGCAGATTTGTGCACTTTATTTTGCTCCTTAAGCTTTTTTTTTTTTTTTACTTTTTGAAATGTGTTAATCTGTTTCTAGCATGAGCTTGTGTTTGCAGCACATTTTTCCTTTTGAATAGCAATAATAACTTGTCTGTATATTTAAAAAAACAAACAACTGTTGGTATTTAAATATTTTATCATCTATTTCTTAAAACCCAGGCATTTCAAGCTTTTGCATTTGTTGGAAATCATAATATAATTGAACACAATATTCACAGAAATTATCATTTCAGATTTGAACACTCATAAGTGATGGATATAACCAAGATGCATCTGGAGGAGAAATTTGTCTCAGGTCTTGTACAGTTTATTTATTTATTTTTAATATGCAGAAGTGTTACTTAGCGCAGGATGTAAGCTTCAACTACCTTCTCCCCTCTTTGTATCCTATTACCAGCTCTGCAGCGTGGCTGGAACGAGTCTGTGTGTCTTTGTGTGTGTGTGTGTATGTAGGTGAGTGTGTGTGTGTGTGTGTGAGAGAGAGAGAGAGAGAGAGAGAGAGAGAGATCCTGGTAAATTTTGATCCTATTATACTTACCATATTAAGGACTACCACAAAGGTACAGTACTTTAGAGGCCTGGTCTGAGAACTAATTACCGCTGAATGCATCCCATTGCAAGATAGAATTTGTAGTTTTACAGCTGCCTGGTTTATTAACACCCAATGAATAAACAGTAGTTAGTTTTAGCTTAAAGAAACATAACTGGAAACAAAAGCTAACTAGCGTGTCACACACAACCCTGAAATGAAAATCTGCAATCCAAACACAGATAAAAATTTAAAAGTTGTGTTTTGATTGAATAAGAAATGGGATAATTTGGCTACCTAGTGGAAATGCAAGTTAAGCATAAGAATCTGTGGATTTAAAGAAAAAAAAATCTCCATTTGACAGGTTTTGTGCTAAACAGCGGGAGACCGAGTCGGTTGATGAGTCACTATGACAACCCTGCAATGTAAAATTCATGTAAAGAACAATATTCAGCCTCCACATGTCAGTGTAAAACATTGCTTTTGCTGTTTTAGTGTCATTTTATATTATTGGAAATGCATAAAAGTGCAGCACATTGCCTTACTGCAAAAAAAGAAGCACCTCAGGTGGATTACCTCAATTTCTGTGTGTTTCCTTAAACTTGTAAACAAGATCATTCATGGTACATTTGATTCCTACTTTCAATTAAGGAATTAGTTCGGCTGTCTTCAAACATAAAGATTATAATGTGTGATTTGTGTCAACTTTCACTCGTGGCTTCTAAGAGGAATGCCCAGTTTAGTGTTTAGTTTTGATACTCAAAAGAGAGCGCGTCTGAAAATAGTGCTGACAGATGACTTTTATTCATAGCAAGTTGAGAATGTCTCGATTTAAAACAGGTTGAGAATAAAATATTCATCAGTGACAGGTAAGAACATTAAGCACATATTGTTTGCACACAAACACACGCCCATACACACACACACACACAATGTCGGGTTTTCCTCTCATACTCACTTTCTCCCACACTCCTTTCCTCCGTCATGGTGAGGAATCTGTTGCAGAGGTGTTGCATTTCTGTTTGTGTACGTGGCCGTCAAAAGTCCAGTGAGGAAAATATGAACAGCTACACGTATAAAGAAAGCTGTTCAGCAAGGACAGCTCACGTTGCATGTATCAGTGCAAGAAGAACACAATGGTGTGATGCATATGAGAACGTTACATTTGCATGACTTGCTCAAAATGATCAGTTTGTTAGTGTTTCTTTGTTTCTTCTGTTTGTTAGAATCTGCGGGTGGAGTTTGTGCAGCTGGTAAAATGTAATATCTCTATGTTAATTTTCCTTTTATTTAGCTAACAATAAAAAGTTTTTTTGTAAAAGTGTTATCAGTTGTTTCAGTAAAAACTCAGACCTTTGCAAAATGAAATGTGTCACTCAACAACATCACAGAAATGAGGAAAATTGAAGACATCAAATATAAATATGAAGCACTAGATTAAACTACTCTAAACAGATGGTGACAAAAGATGGTCTCTGTCTTTTAAATTGCCACATCTGTGTTTTAAAGCTGAAGCCAACACAGATTCGATCAAAGTCACAAGGAAACACAATTCTGAAAAAAATAAGATTTAGGAATATTAGCAATATCTGTTTATTTAAAAAAAAAAAAAGAAGAAGAAGAAAAAACTTGATTTAAGTTGTCTGATGCTGCCTGCACAATAGTTTGGTACAGATTCAGTTCATCCAATGATGAGTAATCTGGAGGTGCCGACTTCTTTTTAAGCTTACCGAATGCAAAAGCTTTTTTTCATTTCCAACAGGTCAGATAAATTGGAGCTGGTGCTTGTGATCAACATGATGCCATTTAAAATTGAAAGTGTGACATTGCGTGAGGCAAGTATTTGAGCACATGTTCAAAAAAAAAACAAACAATGTGCATACAAAGTGTATCCATAAAATGTATTACACATTATGGGCTGGGGTAAACAGAAAGCAGGAGGTTGGCTGCTCACTTGTAGTTGCATGAGAAGGTCGGGGTAAATCTGGAATGGAGACGTAGTGCCTGACGAGATCCATTCAACCATTTGAAATTGGTGCCTGTGTCGTTTTTTTCAACAGTGCTACTCAAAACTGAAAAAGTAGACGATGTCTTACAGGTGCAAAATGACATACACGCATATTTTTGCCTGTTTGACTCAGTAAATACTCATAAAGACCAACTTCAGAATCACCGAGTCTATCCATCATGTGGTAACGAGGCCTACAAATCAGTATGAACACATAAGCACATAAAGGACCAACCGCAGGCAGTTTTAAGAAAGCATAAAATCAGACGTGATGACAAGGACGACAGCAGTGCGCACACTGACACCTGCGACCCACATAGGAAAAGAGCAAAAGATAGCCAGGTAACAGCAATGGAGATCATGTGGAACACAACAACTACCATCACCACCGGATATACTCACCATCAAAGGACTCTCAGATGTGTGTGTGTTTCTTACACACATCTTTTGAAAATTACTGCGGCACTCCTATGTGAGTGGTAAGAGAAGCATTTAAAAATGTTTTTTTTACATTGTCATTGTCTGGCAATGACAATATCACTGATTAGATTTGCATCATTTTGCAAAATGTAGTTAACTAATGACATCGTCCTGAAACATTTATTTGTTTTCCCTTTGTTATGAATGTGCCACTAGCAAGTGACATGTGTTATGGAAATGCAGATACTATTGTGAGAGACAGGAAACATGGATGTTATGTTTTCCAGTATCATAATTCCATGATTCAGGTTCCAAGAAAAATAAATAAATAAATAAAAAGTACCATTCACTGTCCTTTTAGATGTCTTTTTTTATGTTAGGAGAGTGGGCAGTTGGGCATTTTAACCTAAAACACTGTAATGGGTGACACCTCAGAGTTATACTCGCACTCCATGTCCATCTACTCAGAACAGCACTACCAGAAACTAAGCACAACCAAGAGCTGCCCTTTCAAAATGCTTTTACCCTTTAATGGCTCTACACAAAGGTACTAAGTTCTAGACTCGCAAAATGACAGAAAATCAATACTGAGGAGAATCTGAGCTACAGCAAGCCCAAATAATGTGTTAGACCAGAAAAAGTAGTAAACCTGGGTGACGCTAAACCTCTGTTTAACCTACTAACAATTTAGATGTAGTAGTCATTTTGTTGTGCGAACTGATGGTTCTCTATGTTTTTTCCTTTACTTACTAATGTTCTTCCAGAAACCCTATAATTCGGCTTTGCTCTTATTTCAAAATGGAATGCATCTTTTGTTAACAAACAGAAAACAATCACTGGTACTTCCCATAATAATAACTAAAATCCAGCCGGATGTGACCATAATCCACCAGTGGTGCCAGGGCATATGGAAGATCTAGAGGCATGCCTCTCCATCCTGGTGGATCCATCTGTCAGTCTTTGCTGGCGCTTTGCTGCTTTCTCTGGCACATTTGACAGCCCCACGCATCAGCTAGATTAGAAAATTATATAAATGTAAGGTTGGAAAGGTGTAATTGAAGATGGCAAAAGGGCTGATTGGGAGACATTTAAATGATTATTCTTTAGTGTTCAACACGGAGGGTGTGTGGCAGAGGCCGCAGTGAGAAACACTTTGAAATTATTACCGTTCCTGACAGGTGGATGACAAGTCTCGCTCTATCTCTTTCTCCTTCTGTGAACCTATGCAGAGTGTCAGTATGTACATTTATATAAGCTTGTGCTCCCAGTGTCTGAGTTTGTGTGCTCCGCATGCGCTTGTAAGTGCGTTGTATAAATGTCTTTGTGTGTCTTTGCCTGCATTCACTCATCAGGACGTGTGAACTTGCATGTGATATTGCTGGCAGGCAAGAGTATAAGCCCTGTGGAGCTTCTTACTCAGAGGCACCACAAAGCAGAAAAGCTTTACATCAGACGGGTTACAGTATCGCCACAATGACAGCATCTAATGGAAGAAATAAGACACCTTGTAATGAAGATGCTAATTTAAGAAATATCACACTGTTCTCTGAAATATAAATCAGAAGGACAAATATAAACCAGACGCAGATGCAACAGTGGAAGGACGACTTAGCCTGAGCAGAGGGATGTTCCACCTTAATTAGGTACATTTAATATTAGATTTGAAATAAATATTTTTCAATGCAACTTTAACATATAATGCCAAAAAAAGGAAAAAGCATTTTTTTTAAATGAAATTGTGATAAAATTACAGAGCTTGAATGATGATGATGAATGATTTAAAAATCTGATGTTCAGAATCAGCTGGTTGTTGTGTTTGTGGTCTTCTAAATGTGGTTCTGACAGAGAAGTCGTCCTCTGATAGACAAACTATGCAACATCAACACTCATAATGTGGCTGAAGGTTGATTATCTTGTTTGCTGGGACAAATGTCAAAAGTGATTAATTGGTAAATCCGCCTGCTAATAAATTGCTTAGCCTCTAACATTTTAAATGTTATTTTCACAAATCTTTTAATAAAGTTATTCAAAGGGGATTCGCAGAGGATTGTACTTACAGAAAAGTTTTATTGTCATCAGCTTGTTCTTTTGCATTCAGAGCTAATTGTAGATTATGTAGATTCTCACAGATATTCAGATTCCAATAGATATCATAAATCTGCATGCTTTTGATTCTACAGACTTCTGCATGCAGAAATGTTTTTTTCCCCGTCTCCTGTGTCTTGATGATACACACACCCATGTTTATCAAATGGCACCCCTGAAACCAACTTACACTAAAATGTACATCACATCACAAAATTTCCATTGTAGTTTTGTGCAACAAAAAAGGACTTTTTTTCTTGTATGTATGTATGTAAAGAAAATCCCCTATGTATTGCATCATAAAGGTTTTGCAGAAGAACAAAGTTCTTACACAGGAAAAATGATTCCTAAAATTTGAGTCTAAAAAATCCTTAGCAGGTTAGGACCTTCACTCTGTTGCATGCGTGGCGATCACACAATGCCACAAAGAAACAACGGACATATCATTTTTTCCCCTGACATAGTCAGACGTTTTCTATCTCTGCGGTTTGAGTCAGAGTTGTGCTCTGTCATGTTAAATGCAGTTGACAGAAGGGGCAGGCAACACCCTAAACCTCTGGCCTGAGACTTTGTTTTCCCTAGGCACCAAAGCACAATACTTAATCAGACTTTGGTCTGTGAACTGCAGACTGTGGCTGTTTAACTGTACTCTCTCATGTCACATTTGCCATATTCTGAAAGCTCATAGGAAACACCTTATCCAGATTACTGGACCTGCTAGAAAAACTGAAGTAGTATACAGGACTTTATGAGTGTTGAACATTAAAAAAGAAAATATTACCGATTCATAAAAATAGAAAAGACAGCTGTGAACTGTTTGTGTTTAACATTATGACTAAAAAATTATATGACTCAGTTTGGGTATACCACAGTTCAAATGACCCAAGGCTGAGCTCAATAATTACGTCATGAAGGTTTGGTAATGAAAGAATCTGCATAAGAAGATAAATAGATTGATTTTGGCTTGTGTTGGGGGTTTGCTAATTAAACAGTAACTTTTGAAAGTGATATATCCCCCCAGTAGGAGAAATAACAGCTTGGAAAACTTATCAAACAGAGTGAATTCTTTAAGTTTTGTGAAAGACAAGATGACTTTTTTTCACACACAGTAATTCTTTAGTTTACCCTGACCCTAGATACATAAAAAATGTCAACTTGACTTAAGAAACTATTAGTTCATTTATTTATACTTTCACATTAAAATGCAAACTTCAGGGTTTAACAAAATGTTATAAAAAAATGTGCTATTTTGTATTTTGCCATCCAGAAAAAGTGAGCATATGTAAATACATGACAAATGCTCATTGTCAGTCTGTTACATCTAATTTCAAATAACAAGGTATCTGAATAAAATGCAGTCGGTTTAAAAAAATAAACAAATTAAAGAGACAGTTTTAGTGTCTAAAAAAAAATTAGTAAACCTTACATTAACTGAAACAGAAGAAGTATGGTATGCACTGCTCTCAATCTACAAGGAAAAGACCTGCTAATGCTAAATATAGCCTAACTTAGAAAGATACACTATTCGATTATCTATTTCTTGGCATGTTTTCAAAGAAAAACTTGATTGTGTACTAAGTTAACATGTCAATATTGAATATGGTGCAGTTAGTTTGGGTTTAAATGAATGGCATCAAAAGTTAATCGGGGTTTGTTCTGGTTTGCTTTCTGCTACTGGTTGAAACACGTAGCATTGTGAAGGGAAACTGGAGAAATGGAAAAACTATTGTGATTACATTTAATGGTGTACATGCGCTTTTCCAATGACTTAAATGTGTGACTATTAATCAAGTGTGCATTTTTGATACTGTGAGTTTAGTCTGATGAACTTGTGAAGGCTTATGAGATCTCCCTAATCAAGAAATAAATCACCCCGCCTTTCTTATTGCACTAATATCTGTAATATAATTCCCTAAATTGTAAATATAGGGCTGATTTTTCAAAAGGAACACATGTCACAAAAGGTTAATTTGAATCTTCTGCCACTCACCATCGTCTTACAAGTTCAAAAAGAGCCAAACTATATATATTTATTTTAAAATATGTATTTAGAGTGACTATACTGTACATTGGCTACAGTAACAAGAAAATAGCCTTCCTTCCCAATTTACACTCAGCCCCATGGAAACAGGGCGAAAAACGTGGGGGAGATTTATGTGGAAGTTAAGGCAAATACAGAGCAGTAAGTGCAAGGGAAATTGCTTTGCTTTGTTACCATGGCCACCTGAAAATGCTTTGTGTTTTTCTCCAGCACAAGAGATGATGAACAGAAAGGGGAGCATGCAGAAAAATATGTGTTCATGACAGATCTGAATCTTAGTTGATTACATTTGAGATTAACCACATGATGCGTAAAGATATTTTCATTTATTTCTTTCATACAGATTTAAATGTATTTGACATTTTAAACTTGTGTGCCTGATTTATTTCACTCATTAAACTGAAGATCATGACTATATGTGATGTATATTTTGAATTCCTTACAGTAGTAACAAGACTCACATTTATTTCATGTACAACTACCCTTTTGGAAAAATGTCAGACTGGAATTACAGAAGGAACAGTGTGGGCTAAAGAGTTAGCCATGGCACTGGGCATAACCCACCTTTCAAAAGAGCCAGATGGAAAGGGTAAGGTTTCAGTCAAAATATTGTTTTTGGATTGAGGTGTGTAAGCGTTCTCTCACTCTTGCGCTCTTTCAATCCCCCTATGTCCTTGTCCCTCTCAATCTTTCTCTCTTGTGCTTTCCAGCACTCCTTCAAATCCTCCTCCTGTTGTGTTTTATCTGATCTTGTCAAAGGTCTCCCCTATAAAACCAGCGAAGCTCACCGGGGCAGACCTCTGGAGACCCAGCTTGGTAAGTCCTGGTTAGGTTACGTTCAGCTAATATTTTTCGAAATATCAGATTCAGAGTGCCGAATAAAAAGTCAGCACTTCAAATCTTTTTTTTCACCGAGTGATTCACGATGAAATGTATGGTGAAAGGCACCCAAAGCAGCGGTCTTAAATCAGCAGTTTCACCCTTAGACGCTTGATAAACATGCAGCCCATAGGTTTGTGTCTGGCCTGGTGGGGCTGTGGGGCAGAAAGGTATGTGCTTAGTGGTGATTGTGTGCCATGCCCCCCCCCACCTCATTCTCCAAAGTCGAACACACACAGAGTGACCTTGTGTGGAGCAGAGGGGTGGGCAGACACACTAAAATCAGCTCACGCCACGCACTACTGTTGGCAAAAGAAAAAAACGATCCTTCACGATTACACACGCACCCACAATTACTCACTAAAAAGCATTAGTTCTACCCGACTCTGCATTATTATCTTTTTTTAAACTAACACTAAATACACTTGCACGTATTCCTACATGATTCTCATAATCATCAGCTCCAAGTGAGACTGCAGGGTTGCCCCAGACTACTGTGGACTTGTTATACAAGCACTCATAAATCCACCCAGAGTTACATAAACCTGTCAGTGAGTTCATTACAATAATTATTTTAATTTTCTGTTGATGATTTAATGATAAAGCAACAGAAAAAAAAATAGAGAAAATAAAAAAAGAGTGAAAGCCGTTTTCAGAAGAGAGGCCATGCCATGTTTCCTGTTGAACACTTGTCGCCTTTCAGCTGACAGAACACTTTGTGTTTCACCGCTGGCATAGCCCACAGTGTTGTGAGCCATAGCAAAGAAACACCTTCACCCTCACTGGCACGCAGTTGGAAGCACATACAATGTATACACAGAATATATGCTTAAAACTGCACATCCATAAACGCTTAAAGAACTATAAAGCTACGAAAACCTCATCAACCCAGCGGTGATGCAAATTAGCATTACCATACTGTACTGTTAATTTAAAGAAAAATAAAATCAATACCTAAAAACCTCAGTAAAACAACTTGTTCCTGGGTGAGAATAGACGCCAGACTAACAAAGAATACCAGCTCTACACAGACATCTGCAGCCTGTGCGTACAACTGATTAGCAATTATAAATAACATTATAAAACCACCTTCCTGTAGCCTTACGAGAATTAATCAAAAAAATATAATAAAACTCAAATGCTGCGTGGAAAAAATAAAACATTGTCATATAGCTGCGGTATGCCATGCAGTGGGTTTTTGGGGGGGTTTCTGGTAAAGCTAGCATGGAGTTTGCTTTTGAGGTCGTTCCAAAGGTATTGATGAGAGCCGACAGTTGGTGCAACATCCACGAAAAGTAGAAGTTACTGGAGAGAGTACTGTGATCATGCTAGCATTTACCTAAAGCACACATGCAACAGCTGGCCATCACGATGCATGATTTTGTTCACTTAGCATTGCTATGACTGAGCTATTTGAGCTAATTTTACCCGTTCAAATCTTAGACAACTGTCCTTGACTTCACTGAATTGGTGGTGGTGGTGGTGGGGGGGGGTACTTTAATCAGCTGCTTAATCTTTACATATCTCCTGACACTCACTCAGCAAGAATAAACATTTAGCAGAGTATCTTTCCAAAATATCCACTAGTGCAGAGAGGTACCCTCATTCAATCACACACAGCTTCCTCTCTGCCTGAGCAGATGACATGTCCTCATACAGTTTATTATAGCTTATAAAGTGACTTTTGTTTTTATTCTCCCACAGATATGACTTTAAATAAGGTGAAGCACAATGCTCAAAGAAAAGTAAAAACTTTTTTTTTTTTAAAAATATTAAAACAATTTGTAAAATTAAAACTGTCTGATTAGGACATGATACAAATTACTGGTGTTTGTGGTCCTTTCTTACCATTTTTCTCCACACTCATAATCAGACAGCCAGGATTTGGTCATCTGTATTGCGCTCTATTGATATTTGGGCGGTGGCGTACTCTCTTACCCCACTATTTCCCGACTGGCAAAGAAGTTTACTAAGGGGAAGTCTTTAACCAAAATACACAATACATCACGGTCATTTCATCTTTGATCAAGACACTGATTCCCTCATAGAGGTCGGTCACAAATAAATGAGCTCCTCCCAACAACCCGCTCCCCACCCATTTCCCTTCAAAAAAGATTAGTGAATTCCTGCTCATAATGTCACGGTAAATTTACCGATGTATAGGTACCCTGGATTGGATAGGTGTACAGGTAGTCATGGTGACAGCAAAACTTCCCCAGATAAACAGATTAGTTGATTATCTGTGCCCAGAAACATGAAAACAATACAACCAAATCAATACAAACCATATTTCACTGTCAGGATTGTGAACACCTATCATCCAGGGAACACTGCTGTTTTTTCTCTTGTCTCAGTGGATCCACTCTTTTGGATGTATTCTGGGAAAATACCAATCTATAGTCTACTCATCTTTCCTTTGTGCCATCAATCTCCACATTAGCAAATTGGTTGACTTAAGAGGGATATATAAAACACTAATTTAGGTGTATTGTTCTGTCATTATCTACATTAGATTTTGGCATCAGGTACGAGAGCGTGACTGGAAAATTTGTGATAAAATTACAATTACCCCTGTGCCACCCCCACAAAACTCAGCTAATGTACAAACAGTCACAGAGGATGTTATGATTTAAGCTTGTTGATTCCTACACCCTGCTGAATGTATCATTTAGAAGGGAAAATGGCTTACAGTCTGGATGCCAGCAGCTTTGGAAAATTCAGAAGTTTTCTTTTGGATGAAGATGTATGATTTTTATCAGGTAGCAATGAAAAAGAGAAACATTTCCTGAGTAATATGTTTCTTTTAAAAAAACAAGACTGTAGGTGGATTTTAGTCATAGATAAACTCAGCTAAATGAGATTATAATTACAAAATTATAGGTGTATACCACTGCACCTGGTATTTTGACATTGGACAAGATGCTATCAATGCTGACAAATCTCTTCCAGTGGCTCATTTATTTCCACAAATTACACAGATTGGTTATGCAAGGAGTAGGAGTATTTGTTATGTAAAGTTATACTGTATATATACTGTATATGTATGTATATGTGCACTTTTAAGACAGATTAAAAGAGGATATTGAAAGTTTGTGCGCAGCAGAACTGTGGATATGTGAAGGGGCAAAAAGGGGAGTCTTTTTTTGCTTCTGTGGAGGTTGCAGCATTCTTGGTAGGGCTTATATGCCAGTGCTGACA
>VUQR01023202.1:2358-15980 GCA_015108515.1 Hemichromis elongatus | reverse complement strand
TGCAAAAAAAGGGAGGGGGGGGGGGGGGAGGGGGTGGGGGGGTGGGGGGGGTGGCAGTGATAGCCATTCGTCACCCTGCCTATCTTGCTCTGACAGATGGGGAGTGTGGCGTGCCACATAGAGGAGTCACTGCCTGTAATGACATTAGAGGCACAATGAGACCTGATACACATTTTTTTCCATGCTGCCTAGCCATCAACTTGCTTCTTTGCTTGATTCTTCTCCGCCTCTCATTTCTGCTGCTGTTATGCCTTCTTCTCCCCTTACAGAAGATAAAGTGTCGTCTGCTATTTCCAAAAATCAAAAGTACAAATGCACAAAGTGCACATTTAACATGCAAACATGCACACAGCTGTAGCAAAAACACAAGAAAGAAACCTCAGAAAAATCTACACTGAAAAAATAAAAAAGTGTTTCTGAGCCAAAAAAAAAAAATAAAGAGTTTCCTACATAACAGAAAAACTCGTGTACAAATCGAGCACCGCGAGTGTGTACCGATGTTGAAATTGTTTTGTGTAAAATGGTTTTAAAACATTTTTTTCTCCATCCTCATCTTCCAGGAAATGGGAGTTTATTTAAAAATGAGAGCGTTTATTTGAGTGTACCATACACCTCCTAAAAGGTTTACTTACTGCAGTGTAAGATGTTATTTCAAATTCTCACAACCACATTTCCCATGAGGGACGGAGGACACTGGCATTGCACTTGAGCACACAGTTCATTTACAGTTGCCCCAGTTTTGTTTTCACGTTTTCCCGCAGAAATTCTCTGAATGCAAAAATAATGTAAACAGATGATTGTGCAGAACTTTAGTTCTTGGAAGTGGATCAAGTGTACATTTCTCCTTATTTTCTCCACCTCATTCACAGAAAAAGGGAAAAAAAACCCACAAACTGAAACTGTCTTTCAAAATGATGAATTAGCCCTTAGCATGAGTTAAAGTAAAGTTCCTGTTTTTTGTTGCCCCCTGATTCAAAGGAGTCATCTACAGTGTATGTCCTCAATAACAAAACCACATTAACAAGCACCCTACAGACGTCTATTAGAATGTGAAAAAGTGCCATGTGCTGTATATTAGTTTTTAGTGACTAAACACTTGGGAGAGGCGACCTAGAATCAAGCCTTGTGGTGCACTGAGTGTATATGTTCTCATTGTCCTCTCAGCTACACTTCTGAGACACAGAGAGAAAATGCTCATTAGATCTATGTGCTGAATTGCTCCTCTCTCTCCATCTCTCCCATCCTCCCCCAACCTTCATCTCTCCCTCTCTGGCTCTCTCCCTCTCTCTCTCTCCATCCGTCTGCTTAACAGATGGGAGGGTCGTGGGCACAGCTCTTCCCCTCCCCCTGGAGAGGCCTGGTGCCTGTTCAAAAGATCCCTCTTTATGCTTCTCTCCATTTCTCTGTTTTTCTCCCAGCGCTCTTCTTCTTTTTTTATTGTCACCTTTAAAGCTCGAAGATATGATAGAGGAACAACCGTTGTCCTTCACCACGCTCTGTGCCGGCGTGCCCTCTGACCCTAGCATTTGCCCAGCCCGGCCTCCTTCCAGTTACCACACATTAGTGTGAATACGGGCATACCGCTAGTCAACAAGTCTACAGAGTATAACGGAGCTCTTTTGTTTATTCTTCATTTCCCACAGATTCATTCCCTCCTTGTCTGCTTCGGGATTAGTAAATTGGCTTAATGTGAGCAAGTTTGTTACGTTTTTTTTCTGCTCTCTTATTCTGCATGTCTTACTTTTTTTGTGTTGTTACTTTCTCATCCTCTTTGCCCCGTCAAGGTCAGATGTCAGTGTCGCTGCCTTGCAAGACATTCCTGCCAAGGACAGCTGTGCTGTGCCACTTGACCACGTTCACTAAGCAGTGCTTATTTCCTGCTTTTCCCTCCACTTCACTGTCTTGGCGTCACGAGGCTAAATTGGATTTAGTGATTCACTGCTAATCTGTTAAGTTAACCGATGATCTCTCCAGCGCTGGGGAAGGGAACGCAATGGGGAAGTGGGCACTTGTTTGTTTTTTTTGTTTTTTTTTTACCCAGGAGCTGCCTGGCACCCATAAGGGACGGGGGTGGGTGTGAGGAAAAGTGAGGGGTGGTGGCGGGAGCGGGAAGGGGAAGTCAGGGGGGAGCTTGAGTTGTTGTTGTTGTGTAGGAGGAGGTAAAGGAAGCAGGAATAAGATAGGATAGGGAAGGAGGCTGGGTAAAGTGAAGAGGCACCAACATGGGGGTAAGCAGCAGCAGAGCTTCACCTCAGGGAGCGTTGGCTGGTGCTCGGAGCCAAAAGCGGGGATTAAATGTTCAGGACACGGGCTTAATCTTAGTGTTAATGTTACGTAAGGCCTAAGGTGTTGCCCCAGCGGGTGTTGACATTGAGAGGTTCAACTCTGCTCAGCGTGCTGTGGGAGGAACGCGGAGGAGGTGCAGGCCAGGAGGCAGGGATCATGAAGGTAACGCCTCCTTGTTTGGAGCGATGCCCGGGCTGGGTAGTGTTGAGTACAAAGACTGGGAGGGGATGATGCTGTCAGCCTGTGATTGAGGTACGCTGGCTTGATTGATATCCTTGTCTGGCTGTCTTGTGCCAAGCGCCTTAGTGTTGGCTTGTAATCCTAGTTTGTCTGACAACATCCTTTTTTGTTTTCTTCCACAGGGCAGCTCTTTGTGTGTCTGTCTACGGATGGGTGTGTTTGCACAGAGCAATGCTAAAATGTTTTGGATAGCCTCTTCAGAGCTGCCACAGAGTTATTTTAGATCTTGTTATTATTATGATGGTGCAGTCCGGCTGTTGTCCTAACTGCCAAATGACGCATTTATGTTCGTATCTCAGTTCTTCCATGAGTGGGTGTATTCCAAACCATCATCTCAGGAAGTTTTTTGTCATGCATTTCATTATTGTTGAGACTGTATTGTCTCACTTTTTTCAGTTTTTGTGTGATGGACATTTTTGGCAGGCAATCTTATAAAATCCATAAAAATCAATGCAATGATTTTTCTTGAATACAATGTAATATACTTACTAAATCCGTGTTTCGCATACATACA
The DNA here is from genome assembly GCA_015108515.1 of Hemichromis elongatus. Lineage (NCBI taxonomy): Eukaryota > Metazoa > Chordata > Actinopteri > Cichliformes > Cichlidae > Hemichromis > Hemichromis elongatus. The sequence continues at coordinate 12,940 of VUQR01023202.1, read as the reverse complement.
CTGAGAAGGCCTTATTTATAATAGAGTATTCTACATTTTGAAGGAGTCGTGAATAAAGCACAGAGCCTGCATTTCATGCTGCAAATAGAAAAAATAGCTACAGCCTTGCTCGTGCTACAGGCCTTGGTCTGTCATTAAGAGCCACAGCATCCCTGATGTCTCTATTATGAGTTTTCATTGTCAATGTCCTACTCTCTAGCACAAAAAGGTCAAGTGCATAGCATTCACCTGAGGGGTCTAGATCTTCCTTGTGCTTCCTCATGCATGTTACTCAATAAATACATGGATTCAGGTTAGTGGGAGGTAAAAAAAAAAAAGGGGGGGGGGGGGGGGAAGGAAAGGAAGCGCATTACAATGTGCAGGTATGTGTGCAGGAGTGCGCAAAGGAGAGAATATGAGAGAGTGAGAAAAAGAGCAAGGGTGTTTGAGAAAAAGGAGAGAGAGAGAGAGAGAGAGAATGATAGAGAGAGAGACTGAGACTGACATGTCTTTTGGTGAAGCGGTGTCGTCTTCCACATCAATGTCTGATGCTTGTGCTGCCAGGTGCCGGAAATCTGGTTCAGAAAGGAGAGAAGAGAGAAGAAGGGGAAAGTAGAGAAAAAAAAGGCAGGGTAGATGGAGGATTTTTTTTTTTTTTCATGTGACGGCGTTGACAGCTCCCCTGCATTGCACTGAGCTTAAATAATGGGATGCTCATTTGCATAACGAGGGACGTTATCACCTCTACTGTCAAAAGAAAACACAACAACAGTTCTTCTGCTCCTCCCTGAGATAGATTGGGTTGGCCTACTTTAGCACTCTGGAGAGATGCACTGGAGCTCTGGCTTAGCCAAGCTCACACAAGAGCACACAGTTATGCGCGCGCATACACAGGGACACACACACACACACAGATGTACGTGCACACGTGTACACACACACAGTCACTCAGTCATGCAAACTTTTCGGAGCACAACTCTGTTCTTTGCCCATTCAGTCCAGCACTTCAGCTGCTGGCCTGCACCTCTTAAACACAGGTACACACACATTAAACCGTGCACACGTTTATTGGCTACTCAGAATCTCTTCTGGACATGCAACGATGCAAGTTTTTTTTGTCTTCAGGAAACCATCATGTATCAAACTATTATGTTGCCACATTTTGCTTATTTTTACAAAGGCTTTGGTTTACCGGAACATGGCAACGCTCTTAGCTCCTTGGTTTTTACATCTGTATTCTATCCTAGCAGATCACATCTGCCATTTTGGAGTTGTGCTGCAGATAGAGTAGAAAAAAGTTGTGGCTGGCAGCTCCACTGTCAATACAGTGCAGTTTCATGGGAAGAAACAAAATGTATTTCTCAGTCTGGAGGTAATGTTACAGTGTTGGTGATTAGAGCGTTTAAGTTAGCGGCACTTCCAAAACACTGTCAAACTCTCTGTGAACGAGGCGAGATCCTGACAGTGCTGTCTCCTCTCATAGTCGGTGCCTAGGAAGAAAAAAAAATTGCAAAAACTGATTTGCATGATATCGACAGTGAAAAACACAGCGGTTCTCACAACATTGTTGACAGATTCTTTGTCTTTCTTCACCCTCCCTTGTGGCTGCCACGATGCCACTTTTATTATTTTTTTTTTCCCTCTCAGTATTTTGCCATATTTCATTTCATTTAATGCTTATTCTCCCCGACCCCTCCCTTCTGTCTTGCAGGTACAGATGCTGGAATCTTTGAGTTGATTGAAACAAATAGAAAGCGGGAAGAAAAAAAAAAGAAGAAGAAAAGACAAAGCAAAGGAAGAGCGGAAACGTGAAGAGAAACGGGAGAGAGAGAAGAGAAGAAGAAAGAGAAGAGAGAAGAAAGCTTGAAGTTCTTTAGAAAGAGGAGAGAAAGAAAGAGACGGGGACGATGGGGAGGAAAAAGATTCAGATCACGCGGATTATGGATGAACGCAACAGACAGGTAAGTCCCGGGGGGATGGGAGGATGGATGAGTATGAGGATGGGGGAGAAAAGGGTGGAGGAGGGAGGAAGGAGAAACACCCTACACCCCATATAGCTCTTAACAATGAAGGTTTCTGGGAGTCTGGGCAATATGCGAGCTGGGAGACAGAGCAGTCCTTGCAGGGAAAGTGCAGATATTGCTTTTGGTGGAGGAGTTCCATCGGCTTAGAATAGCAATGTTTGTTTCCCTTCAATCTAACAATCCAGTGTGAGGACACGGGGAGTGTACAGTGTTTCCTAAAATGGATTTTGCTTTAAAACTGGTGTGATTTTTAAAGCACATTCTGCATATCACAGCGAAGTCTGAGGGGTGCAGCCTACGCTCAACTGAAGCACCCTTCACACACCCAAGCCCTCACACCATGCCACCCTGTTTAGCTGCCTGCCAGTGGAATATTACCGGGCAGAGGGTGGTACCACCAGTGAGGCCTGGTGGAGGAAAATATAAACAAACAACCAAACAGAGGGTTCGGGATGGTCTGAAATGACACACTGGGATGCAAACACTGAAATGCTATTTTTCTCGAGCTAAATCGGTAACAGTGGAAGTGCTGTAGCTTTCCTCTGCTTAGAATAATACACATTAACTTAAAAAATAAAATATTAAGAGTCACAGAATCTTGCGAGACACTCTCAACGACAGCTGGCATCACTTGAGACTTGAGATAATAAATTGTGGACGCTACTGTCTCGGGCAGGAGACAGAGCTCTCTCACTGCCCTTGAGGCCCACAATCGATCACTTCCTGTGGCATAGCTGACCACTGACACTTTGTCAGCTTCCTGGCAGCCCAATTGGATCCATACGCTGCTAATGTGGCCCCTGGATCACAGGTCAAACACAGACACACACACACGCAAGCACACTTGTGAACACAATGCTGCTTGAGACTTCTACACCATGTGACATTCTCAATAGTATTTCTGAGCCATTTCACAATGTGCTTTTATCAAACACAGTCATATGTGGCCGGAGCAAAGGCTCAGTGAATTGATTGGAGTGTGCCGGGGGAGTAATTGAAGTAGATGTTGGCCCTTGTCGTGACTAAGCTCAAGTGTGTTTGCAAGAAACAAGAAGATAATAGGAAGTGTGTGAGAAAGTTTGCGTGCTGGACTCGAAGAAGGTCACATCAGAAACGTTGTTTCTCAGAATCACAGATGTGGCATAAAAAGAAATAGTGTGACCGAGAGACACGTATAGAGACGTGTTTTGAAAAGTATGGAGGATGTGAGACAGTATATCTTTGTTTGTTATTGAGAGAGCCAGGCACACAGACAGGCAGAGAAACAAAGAAAGAGCAAGGAAGAGGTCACCGAGTTTTAGATGAGGACTAAAACTATCGTGTTTCAGCAGCACCCACACTTCCTCCTTGCTGTTATCTCAGCCCTCCTCTCTTATCCCACCTTAGAATGGGCCCGGGCTCTTCGACTCCTGAGGAAAAGGAGAGAAAGAGGGAGACAGGAAGGACACCTGAGGGAAATCGATGCCTGAGATATCCGGGCTTCACTTACAGGGAGAGGAGAAGGAGGCATGAGAAGAGACTGAGGAGAGAGAAAGGGTTCATTGGGAAAGGAAAATCAATATATCACAGGATTTTGTTGTTTTGATCCTTAAAACCATAGAGTGCTTGCCGATATTATGTACTCGTTGTTGCTTTTAAACGATTGCGATTCCTCCTTATATTATATCATCGAGTCATGTGGAAAGCACCATGTTCTGTGGAGCATAGTGTCATAAAACCTACAGCCTAAAAAAAAAATGACATCACCGTGTTTTGAAGAGGCGGATATCACAAGACAGGGACAGAGACAGACACAGAAACTTAAATTTTCTTTTTTAAAGAAAAAAAAAAACAGAAGCTCAAGCTTTACATATTTTCACTTCCTTTTTGAGGAAATGTCCCAGAGCCTGAGCCAAATAAACACCAGAGGACTTTGTGCAGTGTTGCTTTTGACCTCACATTCTTCACATACTTTCAGTGTTTTACGTGTTTCTGAAAGCCCTTCTACGGTCTTAGCAGGTTACGATCTTGTTTGAATGTTGTTACAAAGTAAAAGTATATTATTATTTTCAATAATGTTCGTTTCCAAAGGTTTTGGGAGTTTGATAAAAAACAAAACAGGATTCCTGCATTGTCTTTCAATACCAATATAGGCCCACTGTAACACTTCCTTAGCTGTGACACTCTTTCTAACGCAGCCCCCTTTGGAATGGCACCACTCTGCGTGGCTGTCAACGCTACCTTTCCACCTACAGGGCTTTAGTGCCTCCTCACCCCTGCCCTTCATGCAGCTGCAGCATCATATTGGGCACAGGGCCTGGCTCTCTCTGGGCGGCCACTTTGGTCTGCCACCTTCAGGCCCCGAAACACTTCCCAAGAGCAGTGGCAGAGGGGCCAGGCCTCCCTGGCGTTGACTGGCTGCCCGGAGTGCTGGACAGTGGGTAGCAGTGTGCGAGCCCTGGCTCCAAGCCGCCCGACCACTCAGACCCTCTCCTAGCCTCGGGCACATGAAAGAGCCCCCTGTGTCATAAACTCATGGGCTGTTCACAAAGAGCAGACTCTTGAGCCAGCTTGCAAACACGCACAGATGGGCAGGCGCACACACGTTAAACGTACAGGTGTGCGCACGCGCCTGCACGCGCCGACACCGTAGGCGTAGAGCGATCGTAGCAAACACCTTAGACGGTGCATTTGGAGTCTTTGTTAACGCAGCAGTGACAAACGCATATGTGTATTCACGTGTACACATCTAAAAACACATCTATCTCTCTGGAGCCCGTGTTGTGCATCGACTAATTTGCTGCAATTGGCTCTAATTAGTGTTACCTCTCCAGCCAGTCTGCTCAGTGGGCTTAATTTAGGATGACTTGTTTGTGTGAATCATTGTGTTTGTGTGTGCGTCTTTGTGTTGGACATATGGGTTTCTTGGGGGAAGGGACCCGAGGCCAAAGGTTAAAGATGTATCAGGTCATCAGTGACAGGAAGTAAAACACAAGGATCTCCCAACTCCCCCAAACAACAGCCACACCACCACACGCTCGGCTGAAAGAAGCTTTAAAAACGCCGTGGGTTTTTAAAATTTTTTTTATTTTCTTGCATGCACCTTCTCTCTGGTGTAGAGAGCCACATTTACTGCAGCACTGTCGCTGTAGTAAGAGGGTCTTTTTGTTTCTACGACAAAGCGTTCTTCCCTCCAATCAACAGTACCGGGGTGAGAAAATGTGCGAGTGAAATTAACAGCAGGAAAATAATGAGGCCCACAGGGTAGCTCCTCACCCCTTCACCCCTCCTCTAATTCCCTGTTTCCCACCTTCTACCATCTCGTTCATTTACCACACCGAGTGGCACTCCTTTCTATCGTATGTTCACCTAACCTGTGGGCTCACTAAGCTCTCACCTTCGCTTTGTTACCCCTGTTTTTCCGCTCATTTTTTTTTTTTTGTCTCATCCGCCTGTTCGTCACTTCGCTCTAACCAAACTCCCCACTACAAAGAATCAATGTTATAGCTTTCTATAGTTCCTTTCCTTTGTATGCTGCAGAATTCATCCCTTTTTGATCTTTAAAGAAGAAATCTGTGTATTAATGAGAGCACATTTTGCAGGATAAGTAAAAAAAATAAATAAATAAAAATTAGGGCATACCATAAAAAGTTTGTTGCTAATTACACCAGCCTTTTTATTCGGCTTTGGTTTTATTTATTTTTTTTTATCTATAACTTTCAGATGCGCTCGTAATCTGCGGATCATTTGCACTCTCACCGAAAAAAATGTAAAAATGGGGTAATGTGTTTTCTTCCGCACTGATTACCGGAACAATCAGACAAACATGTAGATAAAGTGAAATGAGTTTAAACCAATTAGTTCCCTATTTTTTTTACGTACTTTTCTATTGCGAAAATTTTCTAAAAGTAAAAATAGCGTCCCTTGCATAAAGTATACAGCCTCAGTGCCACACTGACAGTTTATACCTTTCAAATGGATGACAGCAAAGTTATTTTTGTCTTTCTGACCACTAACTTGGGCCTTGCAAATGTGACATCCCCTTTTTTTAGTCAGCGGGTATATCCTTTTCCAGTTGCGGTTTTTCAGCATAAACAGGAACATGCTGAGATGTAATTACTTGCTTGGCTAAGAAAAACAATCTAAACCGGCGTGGATTTGAAGTCATCCATAGTTATACCTGCCATAATTGAGCTACCACGATTAACTTACGCACGTAGGTTTTTAACTAACGTGGTATAAAATACAAAACGTTTTGGGCCATACTGTCTCCCAGTCTTTGGTGTACAGTGCACCCTGTGATAGGATGATGAGTGGGGTTTTTGAGGAGAGAGAAGAGCATGGCATATATTAGAGGTGGGACAAAGCCTCTTTTGTCGTAATGCCTCTCTTAACAGCGTCTTGGCTGTGAGGCAAAGTTCAAGCCAAGGTCTTCGGCTCCTCTTATTCCTTTTGCGTAAGCTCGTGTCTTCCTGCCCGGCCCCTGACAATGGGATAAGTGTTTGTTTCAAGTCAAATCTCGCTGCTCCATAGATGACTGACATCTATGTGTGTGTTTGTGTGTGTGTGTCTTCACATGGCCATGTTTGGTTTGCTAACCAGCAGTTTTTTGGTGCCTGTCTCCCCACTCCTCCTCTTCCTTCACCTCCTCCTCCCCCAGGGAAGCAGGCAGGAGGTGGGAAGCAGAAGCGAAGCCATTGTGAAGGGGAAGCCACTGGCCTCTTCCTGTTATGAGAGGAAATGCATACAAATGTGCTTCCTGTGCGTCCGCCCCCTCTTTTCTCCTCCGTCTTTCCCCTCGTCTTTCTCTCACCCATGTGGCAGAGATTCAGCCTCTCTCCCCTCCTTTCTCTGTGTCCCTCTGCTTTTCCTGGGTGTTTCTCTCCGTGTGCGCCAGACCAAGTGCAGCAAGAAATTATTACATTTTTATATATTAATTTGAATTTAAGTTTTTTGTTCTTTTTCACCAGTCATTTTCTGGTGCTAGCACACCAACTCACCAGCTCACAGAAATAAATAAATAAAAACAAAAAAACCAAACAGACGAACTCAAATTTGTTCAATAAAAAATTACAAAAGAGAGACTTTAACAGGGCAGCTAATGGCTGAGTGGTTGCAGGGTTGTCTGTTTGTGTGTGTGCATTAGTCTAAAGCTCTCCTGGGATGGGGTTTGTGGAGGAGGATAGGGGTGAGTGAATAAAATGTGTGTTGCAGTAAGTCTACAGTTTATGAATAGTTTAGCTCATGTAAATAAATGCCCAAAGTAGTACTTGATAATTGTTTGTAGATGCTGTAGAAGTGTGGGGATGATTTAGTGTCCTCCACAGGGTCTTTTAAAAGTAGTTGTTGCCAAGATGTCTTCTCTAATTGAGTAATCTCTTAGGAGCTTAAGCTTGTTGAAGTAACATTTGGACCTCCTGATACTTGCGAGGTCCTCCTGCACATGCATTCATTCAACCTTTGCAACGATCAGGCCAAACTTCCTAATTCTGTCTTTTTTTTTAATTGAAGATCAAAAGACAGAAAGCGTAACGTTGAGACATCACTAAGATTTGAGTTATTCTGATAAACACGTATTTGCGTATTTTTATGGGAAGAATTTATGCGTCGTGGTTAGAATTTCAATATGGTTAGACAAGCATGCCAAGACACCTGTAAAGTCATGTGTCCCATTAAAATCCAATTAGTTTAGGTCTTTACTTTTAACGATGACCGAAAATAGTCAACGAAATTTTCCTGCGTACGTGTATGCGTGCTTTTATGTGTGTGAAGATTTCACACCCTCGTTACCAATATACTGTGAAAAGACACAGTTGGGTTCACACTCACACACTCGCACTGTTCCCTTTTACCAGCATGCACAGCACTGTAATGTCATTCTCTCTGTTATTAACATAGTGATGTATCTAACAGCACCCACTGACCAAGGAAACAAAGATTACACCCACACTGACATATGGGTGGTTTACAAAATGTTTTGTGTTTTAACAACAAAGACACAAGACTCATTCAATAAAAGAAATGTATCAGATTTCAAATTCATCCATTTGCAAGAGAATGTTTATAATTTTTAAAAAAAAGTCAGTATAAACTTAAATATGATAACATAAGGTAAGCTTCATTAGTGTTTGGGTTACAAATTAAACCCATTGTCCTGATTTTTGGTTATGAATATAACATGTAAGTGCTTTAATATTGCAAAACTTTATCATTTTTATCGTGTCTTCAAAAGACTGTAGACCAACAACACCACAAATAAAATTTGCTTTAAGCTCTTGGAAAACAGGTCAATAGCACCTGCAAGCCGCTTCTATTTGGGCCGAGTGAGATGTTTTAAGCCTGCATAGGAAAGGCGGGAGATGATATCAGCAACTTAGACATTGACTAAAAGTGTTTCAAGATGACATCATACGATGCCAGGAAGTCACAACGGAGCTTTCTTGAAAAGTTAAAAGAACTGTTGAGCTTAAAAACTGCATCGATGCAAATCAGCATGTCCTCCATGTCTCGTAAGATCTTTGCGGACTTTGAGCCACTGTGTTTACTTGCGTGCATTCGTCTTATATTCGTGGATGTATGCACACAGCGTAGTAGTATGTGTTTTAGAGGTAGCATGTTGTACGTGTCAGGTTGAGATAAGGTGCGGGGGGGTGTGATATGATATTTATGTAGGTGTTATAGTTTGGTCAGTTAAAACTTTTCATAATCACACCCATTCTCTTCCCTGTGGTGCTGTTAAAGCCAGACTATGTGTAAATTATAATATGTGCGAAATGCTTCTGCACCCAGTTCCTCATTTAAAGCATGAGGCTCAAGACAACTTTGATTGAATTCCACGCTTTGTTTTCTACATTTTGAGCTGAGAAGCAGAGAATGCGTGTCTCTCAAAAGTACACTGAAGTATTTGCATGCATGCGGGGATGCTCCTAACCTTTCAGACTGGCTAATCTGGACCTCTGAGACCCACGCCCCTTCTGTGCGTCACATGTGCACACTTTTTTTTTTTTTTTAAAACATTAATGGCCCCAGCAGAGTGAGTGAGTGGCTGATAACGGAGCTTGGCCGCCAGCTAGCTGTGTCCTGTGTCTGCCCCCGGTGCCCCATGCATCAAAACACCAAGGGAAGACAACACTCTGCTTGTCCTGTCCCTGAGAAGCACGCCTTGACCTTATGCTCTGCAGTCCTGTCATCTTATTTACCTGCACAACGTGTACTTGAGCATCGCTCTTGTATGGCTTGCAGACCCTCTTTTGGCATCCTCACTTTTCAGTTGTGAGTACAGAGCTCAGAGTGATTTGAATATGGCAATTAATCCAATTGTCACAAGATGCCTTTTGATCTTAGACTATAAAAATGAGGCTTGTTTTGGGTTTTTTTGCCACTTTTCAGCATGCCTATATAAATGTCAGCATGGTATTTAGAGCCCAGGGGAGCGTTTTTCTACGCATGTCGTCAGTGAGTCACAAGAGTATGTGCTGAGGTATAGAACCTGACACAGTGCTTTGTCAGGAGGTAGCACGCTGTCCATGTCTTTGGTTTCAGCCTCTGTTGTCTGACAAGATAGTTTGGCACGAGGCGGTGACATCAGTGGAAAACTTTAAGATGGGGTGGGTGGGGTGAGGGCAGCGAGAGGGTCCAGGATAAGACGGTCCACTCCTGGTAGAAAGGGAGAGCGAGAGAAAGTCAGGATGGAGGTTAGGGCTGGTTTGATGTTCTGTTCCCCTGGTGCATCCTGGGAGATATTGTTTCAAGAAATTCAAAACTATCTATCAATATCTATTCAAGCCTGTCTCCTCTTTCAGTTGTAAAAAGAAAATGTGAAGGGCAAGGCATGATAAGTAAACGCCAAAAAAATCTACTCAGGCATTACCCAGATCTATCACAAGCAAGGCTTTCTTTATAAGCATCTTTACGCTTACACTCACAATCTTTATAACTGTATTCGAAGCTTGTATTTGTTCTGCATTCGTCTGGTATCTTTGGCCCACTTAAGTGCTAGAGGAGAATGGGCAAACGTGCAGTTAATCAACAAACTGAGATTGTTAGTTACCAGCTGGGCACAGTTCTGGCAGAATTTCCTCTTTATCAAAAGAAAAAAAAACCCCAAACTTTGTCAATACAAGTCTCCAATGTAAATAATACACACAGTCACAGAGGAACACAAGAGACATATCTATTAAAAAAGCAAAGAAAAAAAAAAGATGCTGCTGTGTTATGAGAGGCAAGCTGGCAGTGGAGCATTTTCTCTTTTTTTCCCATTCAACTAAAGAGAGCGCACACATGGCTTGGAAAAGAAACCAGGTGCAGCTCACTGGCATTAACTCACTTTCACTGTTCTAGTTTTGATTCAAACAATAGAGGAATAAGGCTGTTCTATTTTGACAGTGTTGGCCCTTTTGTGCCTGTACTACTAAAGGTACATGTCTTGGGCCTCACACACAAACACACAAACAAACACATATGCACACACACACACACACACAGATATGTATATATATATATATATATATATATATATATATATATATATATATATATATATATATATATATATATATATATATATATATATATATATATATGGGGAAAGTCTTTTACTT
>VUQR01023201.1:13165-24406 GCA_015108515.1 Hemichromis elongatus | reverse complement strand
ACGGTGGTGGGGGGGGGGGGGGGGGGGTGTCTTGGTTGTTTTCTTTCCATATATAAGTATATTTACTTAGGAAAGGTTAATTGTATTTCGGTTAGTGCAAGTACTGTGTTGTTTTCTCTTTTCAATAAAAATATTAGCAAAAAAAAAAAAAAAAATCAAACTGTAATATGCTACTTAAATATAAACCCAAACAAATAGCAGTCTTTCTTTATAAATGTTTTTAAAAACAGCCAAGTGTTATTATTTGCTGCTGCCAGCATATCAAAGAAGAACACTATGTCTACTAAATCATGAATCTCTCTCTCTGAAAATGATCCAGAAGAAGGCACTTAAAAAATATGAGTAGGTTATGAGGACAGGCACTCGCCCACTTAATGAGGGCATATTAGAGAAACTAAAATGCACTTGTTAAGCTGAGTCCCAAAGAATCGATTAGCTGTTTTCAAAAGGGACTCATTTTTCTGTTATTTATTTAACAAGGAGAGACGTTCCTTCCTTTTCTTAAATAAAAGAACATTACAAACCCGTGTATTTAGAGATGTGCTACAGTATCCAGATGTTTTTACACCAAACTGGAGATTTTCCCATTTACTTGCACAGATTGTGTACAATTACTTCCTCCAGCTTCTCAACACGTCTCAACAAGTCAGTTTTACTTAGCTGCATTTATCCGCAGACCAACACTTCAGCAGAACAGGTGTGTGTTTTCAGACTTCATCACTAATCTCGCTGAGATAACTGTGGTTTTTCTGTTTACCTAAATGTGTAGTTCCCAGGCACAAGGCTGGTGAGGGTGAGTACAGGGGTGTCAGCAGAGACCTTCTCCTCCCTTAGAGGACCTTTGACCTCTTCCCAGTGCCACGCCACCACCTTGTCATCATCAGTGCTCTCTGTAAGAGGAAGACAAGATGATTTTGTCTTCCTTTGTTTACCTGGTGCTAAATGACTGTGTTCGTGTCTCATGTGGGAGACTCACGGCTGCCGTCTATCACCGTAGAGCTGGTTGGCAAGGAGATCTCCTGGAACTTTGGGGAAACTACGGCAACAGGAGGCTTGTTTACCCGTGGCTCTGTCAGGTGGAAAATAAGGAATTAACTCCCTTACTGAGCTGCACATTAGGCATTAATGACTGACGTATAAAGAAACAGTTAGAGGATACTCTGGCAAAATAAAAACTACAACCATGTGTGGGAGAAAAGCCGGCCGTCTTCTAGCAAGACTTTTTATGTCCATTATATTATTTTAAAGGAGGGAAGACCAGTGCTTTTAAAACACTACAGAAGATTAACCACATTACATGACTGCTTAGCTTCATTAGATGCAACATACAGATCATTACAACCACGAATCTTTATAAGAAACAAACACGATGAACATTTATGGATATGAAATAAAATAAAATAAACAGGTTACATTAAAATTGTCCTGGTATAATTCAAAAGCACATCTAATTTGCATATACAAATATGGCTATGAAAAACAGCATCAATATTAAAATCTTACTGCACACAGCAACAGCCATTCACATCTGTCACGCAAGTGTTTTTCCACCAAATCCTAATGTGCACTGTTGCAAAATGAAGCGAATGCAGATGTGCAAAAGCTGCATTGGACCCACTAAACCCATACACACGCTGTATCATCTGGCACCAAGATGTTAGTAACAGAGCCTCCGTGTATCGGACTTGTTTGTCCAGCACATCCCACTGCTGCGTGAACTGGTTGAGGATATACGTGGTCTGTAACTCAGCTACCTGTCAAAGTCACATCCACGCGGATGGCAGGACCCAAGGTTTCCCAACAGAACATAGCTCAAAGCACTGCCTATGCCTGCTTGCCTTCTTCCTATAGTGCATGATGGCACCAGATCTTCCCCAGGTAATCAATGAATACACACCTCACCATCCACATCAAGACATGGTTCATCAGGCTAAGCCACCTCCTTTGATTGCGTATTGTCCAATTCTTATGCTCACATGTCTCATATTTTTGGGGCTTTCAGCAATGGATGGGGGTCAGCATAGGAACCCTGACTGGTCTGCAACTACGCAGACCAGTCAGGGTTCCTATTAAACTGCTATGGACTGGTTATTCCGGTACCTTTCTTACCCCCGTTTCCTCAATTGACCACTTTTGATAGATGCTGACCACTGCAGACCGGGAACACCCCAGATAAGCTGCTGATTTGGAGACGCTCTGATGCTCTGATCCTCAAATTCTTACCTCTTCCAATTTTTCCTGCTTCTAACACATCAACTTTGTGCTTAAAATGGTCACTTGCTACTTAATATATCCCACCCACTAAAAAGGTGCCATTATAAAGAGATCATCAGTGTTCTCTCCACCCATCAGTGGTCATAATGTCGTGCCTGATCAGTGTTTACGGTCTATGAGTTTCACACCACAAACTTTCTACACGTCACCAGATGGAGGTGCATGTGAGCACGCGTCTGACACAGTAAGCAATTATATTAACAGTAACATTAACCTGCTGATGACGTGCGAGAGTAGCACAGGTAAAAGTGAATTTTCCTGATTGGTGTAGTCACGCTCACCCACCCAAACCACACACTGACTGCTCTGCAGCTACGCAGTACCACACACAGAGGATTGATTTACAGGAGTGACAACGCGCCTGCTGGGAATTATCGCTTGCTGAGAGCTTTTCATATGAAAAAAAAAGATGTTATGGTGTTACAGAGGAGAGTTAATTTTCCACACACTTTAACAGCACTGCATAATTTTGCAACTAATACATTTAAGCGCCAGCATTAAAACATCGCTCTCCCGTGTAGCTTTATTTGATACCGTTTCTCGTTTGTGATTTACAGCAGCTGCACTGGGATGAGCCGGCGTAACGTTCTTCCAGTGCTTAAGACATGCTTAACTGGTAAATCTAAATTGGCCGTGGGTGTGGACACTACATGCGCCCTGCCTTTCACTCTGTGACAACTAGCGGCAGTCCTCACATGACCTTTAGTTTATAAGGTGGTTAAGAAAGTGGAATGAACAGTTGCTTCATAAACTAGAGGCAGAGACCTCAAAAGTCTTACAAAATGATACTATAAAAAAAAACAAAACATAAATCATAAATATTCCACTGAGAACAAGTGTAAAAAGAAGTTAAATCAGGAGTCATGACAGGAACCGAAGAGTTGTAGCAGTGTTTCAGTAATTTTACCAAGTACAACGTCTACAAACAAACTGATTTTTTGCTGACACAAGATAAGCAAAACCTATTAAAGTTTTATTAATATCTAAAGAAAGATGTAACTTTAATATGAGTTTTCGTACCAGGTTTGACTGTAACATTAACGTAACCTTCTCCGTGGGCGCCCTCCCCGTCCACCGTCACCTCAAACTCGTACAGGCCCACCGTCAGCTGAGGAGACCCAAAGAGAGGGAATCGAGTCAAGCAGAAAGAAGAAGTGATCCGTTTTGGTTACATGGTCAACAGAGTGCCACCTGCATGATTTTATTTATAGCAAAATATGAATATGAACATGAAACTGTGATCTGTACCTTGCTGAGTTTCAGAGTCTTGCTATGCTTCCCCTCCATCTCCCCGCTGTAATCTTTGGGATGAGTTATTAGACGCCAGTCAAATGCATAGTTTGTCCCTGCAGACAAAAATACATACAAATAAATACCCAAGTGTGATAAAAATATATGCATTCAAACAAAATCTACTAGATGCAGCATGTTAGGAAAGGCTCAAGGGATTAACAGATTCATGATGTGCGTTCCTCTTCTGAACTCTATAATCTTTGTCAGGATGGATTTGAAATTCTCTGACAAGCGTTCAGCATGATGTACAAAATGATGAAGACTCAGGTCAAGACAGTTTAGTCCATGCATTATTGAACAGCACAAGTAACGAATGTTTCATCAATAATTAGTAACTAGTACGCATAGAAAAATCCATCTCCATGCACAATTAGCTCCTCCTACATATTAATAACTCCTCAGGTGTCAGGAAACTGATCAAATGAAGGTAATAAACTGCATTATTTCATACAGCGTTCCAATGGTCTCACCATTTGGGGGCTCTTGGACCACAAAGGCGTTAAGTGCGACCCCATTAAGGGGCAGCGTTACCTCCACACTCTCTCCTGCTGATACCACCAGCTCCCTCACTGTGACGGAAAACAGAGCAGTTAAGATAAAAAAAACTGTTATTTAAAAGGAAACATTAGATTAAATGATAAACTAATGAAATGGATAGAATTAACCCTCAAGCAACAAACCTGTACTGGTGAGAGAAATGCCCAGGTGGGGTCAGTTCTATCTTATACAGGAATGTTTTTTCCCCCACATTGGCTCTTTCCGTGTGGTCACAAATATTCTAAAATGTTCTAATATCATTAATTATGGTTTCCAAACATTTTTTCATGAAAAAAGGAGTTAAAAATTAATTGCATAAACAATATTGCGTTTGTTTACACAATCTTTCTTTGTTCTTTGTTGCCAAACAACCTATAAGTGGCATGCGGGCACACCTTAGAACCCTGGAGATTCTTATATGTAACAGTTATTATCACACGATGCACCTCTAACGCCTTATAAAAAGGACAGTATCATTTTTATTTCACGACAATAGAATCATATTTATTTTCACAAAGTCTACATGAAAAAGTTTCCATCACATTGCGTGGAAACCACGTAGCAGCCAGCAACAATTACCCATTTTTAGACATTGCGTACAAACCTTTTATGAAAGCATCCTACTGTTTTGAAAATCATGACAGCAGCATCCCATTTATATCTACTTGCCAAGAAACCACCTGGCAACATGGTAAAATTGCCTTTTTAAAAAAAAAAAAAAAAACAACACTTTTTTTACATTTACCCCCTTAAAAAACAAATAAATTTAAAAGAAATCTAAGCGTGATTAACGATATAAATTTGCAAACAGCCCAAAAAGGGCAAACATGGGCATGTACTAGTCATTGTTACATTAAAATATAGATCAAATATAGATGAACTTTCCTTCTTTGTTACTTTCTGTGTCTGAGTTTACATATGTACCATAGACGACCTAAATGGGTGTTGTGTGCTGTTTACATTGGTTAACGCTACTATTATCAGTAATTACATATCTACAATGACGCCAATAAACAGATGTGACAGGCACAGCTCACTGTGATACACAGGCTGTGCAGCTTCTGACAGCTTTATTAATCATTTCATTGTCTTTGTCTTCATTTGAATTTGCTCTTAATGTTGACAGAAACTGCTGCAGACGCAGCAGGCAGAGACAAAACTGTGTATACTAACTGTACACAAAACACCAAGTGCACAAAGATTAACGAGCTGATTATGTCCCAGCTGAACATACTGGAGCATTTAGCAGCTCAACATACAAAGATTTCCCCGAGAGCAGATGGAGACCACAGACAGAACTAAAAGGAGGGTGAATACTGAAGTTAAGCATGACAAACAGAAAACAGTTGTAATATTTGAACTGAATGTGCATGTAGGTAACTGTTTGCCATTTCAAATCAACGGGTGTCAGATTGTTATACGTGTGGACTCTAAATACTTAAACTTCAAAGTTCAAGAAACTTTGCTTCACTAAGAAAATAAATAATTATATTCTGCATTTGATCTGATAAAGTGACACAAAACGGTGGTTAACTGAGATGCAACAACCAATGAACATCTACTGACCCTGAGTAAAACATTTGGGTGAAAACCCATTAGGTCTTAGGCCTGCAATTTTTGTGAACTGTGGACAGAGAAATAGCAGATGCATTGCCGTTGCACAAGCTCCTTTAACCACATGAGCTAAAAGCAGTTATTTTGACAAGTAAAGAAAAAGTCAAAATTTATGAAATGCTGACAGTTCCTGCACACTCTGAGGATGGCTCATTTCAATGAAATCAAACCTGTAGTTTGCTGCTGTTGCTGCGATGTACGTAAAAATAAATGATTTTGGTTCTCTGATAACAGAAGTAAGAGAATTTAATTTCATGCAGAGTTCTGTTCTTGCAAATTTGCACTTTTTTTTTTTTTTAACCAGATGCTTATTTGTTGTTTCACATTCATATATGAATACACAACATTTTCACAGATAATCTTTTCTGAAAAAAAAATCAGGATCAATTTTGAGTAATTCAATTTGTCAGAATTTTTTTTGTCATATTTAAAATACAAGGAAATAAGACTAGAAGCATACCTAATTAATGATCAGCAGTGAACTGTTTCTTTGTTATGCCTGCGGGGCACACAAAAATTTACCAGAAGCTTCCATTCGCCCCCAGGCCAAGCATTACGAACCCTGGTGCTAGACGTTACCTGCCTGGTAAACACCTCTGCACTTCAATCTACTGGCCCAGTTTGTAAAACACACTTTTTATCTATACAGTTTTTTTTTTTTAACTCTGTTAGCATCATCAGGATGATTTCTTCAGATGAAGATAAAGCTCCTCCGGGGAAATGTGAGAGTTTACAATATCAATTTTCAAAAAAGTTTTGCAAGTTTTCTCCAGGAATAATAACCTGACTGTATAAAAGTATAACCACTATGAATTTCAAATAAACTGTGACTGTGGCTATAAAACCACAGGCTGTATCGAAGGTGTAGCAATTCTGTTGTTAAAGTCAAAAGGGTTTCTCAGTGTGGACATGCAACGATTTGTCTGTTGCTCTTTTTCTGGGGAGGACAGACTGCTCATACGGGTTAGTCCTGTCTGTAGAAGCCCGGCCGCTTCTCTCAAAACACATTCCTCCAGCTTACTCTCATTCGGCTTCACACCCACAGAGCATGCTGATTTCATCTGGGAAAAATAACATGTGAGCAGTCTGCCATAAAATGTGTGGGCAAAGTAAACAGTCGCACTCTGTTAAACTATTTCAAACAAGACGGTGAAGCGTCTTCTGTACATTATGAGTATGTGAGGCTGAAATATGCAAGCTGAAAGATGAAACCAAATTTAGAAGAGGAATTTTCCTCTGACTTCACACCAGTTCAGTACTGCTACATTATTAATTAATTCATAGTTAATACATGAAGACGTATTACTGAACAAGCTGAAAATAGGCGATGGCTGTTAGGGGGACATGACACCCACTGACACCCACGGATTCATCACTTACCGGCCTGTGTCGGGGTTGTGTTGATGGTCGCTGAAGCTGCTGTGGGCGTGCTAACATCACTGTCATTGGAAGACGATGCAGCAGCATCAACGACGACGTTGATCGTCGAGTTCTGCGAAGATGGAGCAGGAAGCGTGTCTGAACTCGCGTTGGTTACCTGGCTGATGTTCTTTTGGGCGACTTGGATGAGAGCGATGGTGCTGGGTGCTGCTGACGTTGGCTGAGCTGTCTCTGTGTTGGAGCTTCCCTGTAGATGTAAATTAAAAACCTCAGGCCATCAAGTCAGAAAACCAATGAGCAGATCTGTGTCTGAAATTGGGGAGACTTGAGGAACCGCATGAAAAATGTTTGGGTTAATATCTGCAGATATGTAGGTATCATTCAAATTAACCAATAAGTGTGACTGTGGGGAAGAAGGTAGAAATGTGACAAGAGTAGAAGAAACAGCCTGCTTTATAAAACTGAGAGCGCATTAGTCAATAATTTTAATGGAGAAAAAAAAAACTACTTACTTTAATTTAACATATCGTCTCATTGAAATTGTACCCGTGTACAAACAACTTATACAGTTTAAGAGTAGGACAGACTAAATGATTTCACAGAATAAGAAAAGCTTCACTAAATGTACTTGGCGATGCTTTTCACATGACCAGGTTTCTGTCACGTTACCGAGCGGATGTGGGGTCCTTTGCGTATTCTGTGGCTTCCTGTAGGTGGTGCACCGCGGATCGCTCTTCGCCTCACACTGCCAGGAACCTTAAAGTGAAGTTACAAAAACAGTGGCGTTTAGATAAAGGTTCCCTAATCTGGCTTTAAAAAACAAAAATGTCATCTGATAGCAGGATCATAATCAATGACAGAATCATCCAAAAAAGGCAGACGAATGGTGTTCTCTTAGAACAGACAATGCCTTCTGTTACAACCGTACCTTGGAAAGCAGCTGAAGGAGACCGAGGGACTCCTCGTGGGGCTGAGGCAGGATGGAGATGGGGCAGCCTCCTTCGCGCGAGCAGCTGAGAAACACACAGTGACCGCCGAGACTCCAAACAGCATTGCACTTCGGCTCCAGGCAGCAGAACTCCCAACACCTTGCTCCGGCTCTCCCATCTGCCAGAGGGTACCAACCCAGGCTGATGATGCTGCTCCAATGGATGCCCAGAATTCCACCGGTGACCCGGCAGTGATTTGCTGACACACCTGGACCGGGACAGAAGGAAGGCAAGATCTATGATGGACTGTACCATGTTCAAAATTGGTCTGAGGAAAGAAGATTAATTCTTCTGAAACACCAACTGAAGGTTTCACTGCAGATACATTCTAGAAAGGACTTAGCAAAAATTTGGAACATGTCCAAAAAAAGATGGCATTTGGTTTAAAACGGAAAGATAATTAGAAAACCTGTCGTGATGTCAAAAAACAACACGTCTCTCTTACATTTATATTAGACAGCAAATTAAAAGAACAGTCCTAGTTTTCTTCACCACTTATCCTATCCCTATTGACCCTGCACTGATATATCACAGTTTTAACCTGGAGGGACAGAAATCCTTCAACATGTCCATACCTCTGAGCAAGCTTCAGGGGAAAAGACCTCTCTAAGGTTCTAATCATTACATCTCTATGCCAATCAAAAATACCACAGAGAAACTGAATAGGTAAATCTGAACCCAATTTCTTGAAAGACACAGATATGGAGGCTAAAGATAGCTTTGTTTAAGCCCAAACATTATTATATAACCGACAGGGACAACAGAAATGATTAAATCTCTTCACCTTTCAACACAATTTAGGTGAACAACAGCATCTCTTAACAAGAAAATTCAACTTCTCAACCTTTTAAAGTTGCCAAGAGATCTGGAAAAGTTGTTTCTTTTTATAAAACAGTGTAGTTGCTGGTTTTGATGCAATCGTCTTTTAATGTCTTTTATTAATCATAATAAAAATCTCATTAAGATTTAAACAATATATATATGTTTTTAGCAATTTAGCATAAAGTGACAAATACAACTGACAAACAATACGAGAGGACATAACAGGAGAAATGTGGTCAGAAAAAGAGAGCCATTGACCAACTCTGAACTAGCCGTCCAAAATTTAGCCTGAAAAAAAACAACCTTTATGGACATCTAGTCCTTGGTGGACTGTTTCATTAAAACGGTCCACCTTCATCTTGACATTAAAGGTGACATCATAGGGCTACCCCTAGTCTTTTCACCATATCACATGTTTATGACAACAACAGCACTGTTAAAAAGGAAAAAGGGGAGTGGCTTCCAGTCACAGCTAGTGAGACTTTCAGATTCAGCTTTGACTGAACATTTCTCAGAAAAGTCGACAGGCAGCAGTTTGAGGAGCCAGCCAAGGCAACAGAGGAAGTGCGGCCTTTCCTTGACAAAACAGGACGCTGATTAAAAACCAAAGCACAGCGTTCAGTACAAACTAAAGTCTGCCCTCTGAGCCAGACATTATCAGAATAATATCAGCAAGGCAGTGAGCTGATTAGCTGCCCTCTATGTTTGCGTGTTTATTTTCCAGAGCACTACTCTCCTACGCCTTTTATAGTCTCAAATGGATTCAAGTTAATCCGTGCATTATCGTTGACAAGCGGTTTACTGTGCAGCCAGGTACAATAAAAGGGCACAACCTTTAAAATACCACAGACTGTTAAAGTAAGAGAGGGACCAAAGGGAATTTATATGTCACCAGCACAAAGGGGCCAAATGAGCAACGAAAATGATACAGCTAAGTCACTGTGAAGTAAGAAAGCGCCATTACAACATAATAAAAATGCTTTTTATTTCTTGTCTTGTATGTTTTTCACTGTTGCAGCAGATCAAACACACACACACCCGTGTAATTTATCTGCAGCCCACAGCATTCCTCTGCAAAGATTTGTTAATGAATACAGCACAAGAACTGGTTACTGTACTATGCTTGGTGGGCTCTGTTTATAAGCCTCTGCCTGCAGAGTACAGCACGCGATAAAGAAACGACTAAATGCTTTCTGTCACTGATCTTATCGAGTAAACACTCATAAGCAGTCCTGTAGCATTCCAAAATATAGTTGTGATATACAACAAATTTTCCCAGGCCTGTTCCTATTTACCGAGGTCAACTGCGCATGCTTAATGTAAATGTCCATATCAATAAATTTACTTTCGTTACACATTGTGTTTAATGCCGTCTTATCTCATGCTCACACCGTTTGGTATTTTAAAATTAGAATCCATAAGATTTTGTTTCTGAGCGGTGCACTAAGCTGCAAATTCAACACGGTCAGGCTCCCGTTGCAGTGGGACGGCTTCAGCTAATCAACTTTCTTTGTAAACCAGGATTTCCGCTTCAGGCTGTGTGTGCTTATGTAAAAGACGCTGCCATTTACTTCTAACATGAAAGCCAGGTGCACATTAGAGGTCTAAAAATTTAAACTAGATCATTTTTTAAGCATTACAGATTATGCTGTGTGCTCAGGTCTTACACAGTCCTGCGGCCCAATGACAAAGACATGAAAATCACTTTAGCTTGCAGCCAGATTAAAGTGAAATCGTTTTTAGTGAATATGAACATTGAATATTCCTGGTAACCAGCTTTCAAAGAGACCGACCAATTTTCAAATGGTTGATTAGGGCCAAAAATAAAAGCATGTGGATATATAATCTTCATTACTAACTGCAACTTCCAGTGAAAAATGCAACACACTCATTCAGTGGTGTTGGTATGCGACACCTTAATGGATTCCTTTTGCACAATACTGTAGATTCTCTGCTAAAGTATGAAAAAGCAGTATATGAGGCAAAAAACCAATTCTATTGAGCTTGAAAGTCAATATTTAGAACCCACATTTATTCTTCAACACAGCCTGAACTCTGTTAGGCAGGTTTTTCTCGTAATTTCTTGAATAACTAGTCTTCAGGAATAGTACTCGAGGCTTCTTGAAGGACATTTTAAAACTCTTTTGGATTTTGGCTGCCTGTCGTTCAATCGCACTGGGTACGCCAGTCCATGTATTTGACAGCGTTAGCAGTGTGTTTACGGTCCTTATCATGCTGAAAAAAGACCCAGCAGCACTGGCAGAAATGCAGCCCCAAATCATGACACACCGTTATCATGCCAATTCTTCTTTTGTCTTCTACTTCTCCAGTT
>VUQR01023201.1:0-10645 GCA_015108515.1 Hemichromis elongatus | reverse complement strand
ACATTAAAAAAAAAAAATCAAAAAAAAAAAAAAAAAATATTTTTTTTTTTAAAACAGCAAAAAAAAAAAAAACACAAAACAAAACAAGCATAGCTACAAGAAAAACCAAAAGAAACCAAAAGCTGTCAGATTTACCTTTCCCCCAGTCCAGCAGTGGAAGAAAGGTGAAGGAAGAAAGGAGCGAGGAGTTAGGTTGGCAGCAAGGTGCTGTGAGGTGACAGGTGAAGACGGGCCAACACCAGCACTCTGACGAAGAGATCCAACATGGCCGCCTCAGGGGCCTTCACAGGCTCAGCTGCTCCAACACTAGGCTAGAAAGAGAAATGAACTCAGCTGTTAATCATTCAATATCATTCACATCACCTGCGCGTGGACATAGATGATTACATATTCTGCAATTTCATCCGTATTCTAAATTATTCATGTCTCGTGTCTTCTCTTCACACTGCCTTAGCTTTCAGAGGAGCGCAATGAAGAATTTTAAGTCCGTAACTTCTAAATCTGATAAGAAAAGCTAATGAACTCTAGACTCTTTACCCAAAGATACTGTGCTAAGGCCCTAAAGAAACTTTATTGTTACTGAAACTGTACGAACTTTTCATTGCTTTTGGGCTTTTCTGCAAAAGAGAAGAGACAAACAAGCCACAAATTTTATAGCCATAACTACACGGCAGATTTCACTTACTATGAATTTTCTGTCTGCCTCTATAATCTGTCATCGGTTTGAGGGTGTAACTAACACAGCAATTCTGTCAATATCCTCTGACAGCAACACTTACGGAGGTGTAAAATGATTCACACAGTTTTGGGCTATGTCCTTGTCACTATGCAGACTGGAAACAGGAAAATGAAATCAATCAACCAATCATCTTTACTATTTCTGTATGGCTAAAGGCAGACCTGATAACATTATGAGTTACGCAAAACTGTAGCCTATGTGAACATGAAAATAGACACTGGTTAACATATGGGAATATCTAGAGAAATGCTTTATGTCAAAAGGGTGAAAAAAAGTTTAGTGCATGACTAGAGTCTTCACTGGACCGCTAGCAACCTTTTCTTGGCCTGAGATGGGAAAAAAATGAACATTTAAACTCCTGGGAGGCTACGGAGGCCTGATCCAAGGCCTGAATCATGCTGAACTGTACAGATTTTTATTTATGCTTATCGAAGAACAAACTCAAAGAATCCAGTTTGTTAAATAAAGAGGACTGTAAATGATAAAAGGTCTTGTTATTGGGAACAACGGGCATTTTTTTTTTGTCCTTTTCTTCATTTAGGATCCGTCTAACCAAACAACCTGGAGAAATCACATTGACCTTTTCTGATAAATAATTTCATCAGTACCATATTAAAAGGTAATAACGTCAGATATATAAAAACAAGCTATCATATGGTAATCTATGATTAGGACACAGAGTTAAAATAACTATTAAAAAGAAAAAGAGACAAATTTCTGTTCCATCATCTCATACTGTGATGTGAATGTAGACCTCCCATAGCCTGGTTAAATTTTGCCAGTCTGGTGGAAGCTGTAATATTTAAAATCCTTCAATCCTTCAGGTACTGAATAAACTGGAACTAAGCATATTATTTATTTATTTCGGATATTGATCTATGATTCTGTATTCTTCTTACCCAAAATGATCCCTATGAGCGCCAACTACTCCATTCAGACAAGTTCTCACATGAACATATTGATAAAAGGGTGATTAAAATCTATAAAAACATCAAAAATGATGTAACACTGTCGCATTTAAGACGATACTTTAATGCTGCAGAAAATCACAAGTATCAGAGTAGTAAACTCAACATTTTACTGCTTTTAAAACATGCTGCAAATAAAAGATTAAGCATAAAAGCTGATTCTAGAGTGAAGGTCAAAACATAACCTGCTCCTGGCTAATTTATATGTTCAGCATACGCTACCAAGACAGAGAACTCTGACTTTAAACTTGACGTAGCTTGCTAACCCAATAATCTTGCTCCATCGTTTGCCCTTCTGTTGTAAAAAGAACAAAACCATGATTCAAGCTACAAATACCCTTATTCAAAGGCCTTTGGGACCTTACACTAACTTCTTAACCTTTAATATCCACTCTTGCAGGAAGTGTGAGGAGGAAGCATTTGGTTTCGTGTCTATCTCCAGAGTAGTTGCTAAATGAGTCACCAAAAAAAAAGAAAAAAGAAAAAAAAGAAGCAAGACTCAGATCACTGTTCTGCTCGAAGGGGAGGTGTTGACCTCATGTTGTTCAGCCTCTGTGATTTTCATCTGATGCAAAGATAAAAATCTGAGAATAAGCAACAATTAACTGCAGTCTTAGTACGCATGGTTCCCTTTCGGTTATTGCAGCACTAAGTAAAAGCAAGGTCAAGCATGAACGGTAGCACACTGAAACACTACACAGTTATCTTCAGATATGTTGGGAACATCATGGCTGAACGTAAAGTGAATTTCTTTTATCAATTGTTGTGTCTGTCGCTAGTGTCAAGACAGTGCGACAACTTTAAAAACAATTTCCTTAAAATCCCTATAAGGAAACCACAACAGTATCACCCCTGTGGTATCCCGAGTACGTGCAAAATGTTCAGTTATGAAAGCATCTTGTACTCTGATGTTCTTGTCTGTAAAATATATAAAAATTACTGCACATCCACTGCAAAGACCTCTATGTTTGCACATCAGATGATATAATAGGTTTATATACACTGATGGAATTGCTGAATATTGGATGAGGGGGCATATATAGGAAGGTTTTACAGTGTGTGTGTGTGCATGTGTTTGTGTGTGGGAGTGGGCTGGAGGGTACATATGTATATATATTTTTAAGTTGTATGTGGTATCTCCAATCTTGGGGCAACACTGGTGTCTCACAGGATGCAGGTTACAAGTTTAAACCTCCTGGTCAGTCTGCGTTTTTCCTGAGCGATCTTTAGGTTAATTCAACGTCCATGTATACAAACATCCACCTATTTCCTTCTGCTGGATAAGCAGCAGGAAATGGCTGGCAGAAGTCTAAGCAGAGATACCCAGATCACTGAGCTCTTCCGGGGGGAGGGTGGATGACACAGTTCCCATGCCAGCTGAGACAGAATCACTCCAGTGTGTCTTGGGTGTGCCCTAAGGTCCTTTCCAAGTTGGACTCGGGGCAATATAGTAATAAATCAAGCTTTTATATCAACCTGTTATGATCGCACTCTAAAGAGGTTAGCTAGATGATGTATCCATACAGCTGGAAACACATCCCTAACCCACCACATGAGCAATTATGCCACTGGTGCCGACCTCTGCAGAGTTACTACCTTGCTGGTTTAAATACAAAAAAAAAAAAAAAAACTCTTGAAGAAACATAAAGTATAGTTTGAAAGAAAGAAGTAATGTTTGTGTAAGGCACTGTTAAAAATGTACCGATGCTTTTACTAAACTGATAATGATCTTATTTAAACACAGGTAAGTATTAAAAGTTTAAACAGCACTGTATTCTTGAGACAAACCCACAACTATGTAACTTACAACTATGTAAAAGCAAAATGTGGTAGCATCAAACCTGTATTGCTGGTCCTTAGTGACACTTGAGCATCGAGCAGTCTCTTTCTTTGCTGTAGTCACCGGCTCAGTCTGCCCAAATATCCAAACAGCTCCGTATCCCGCTTGTGCTTATTTCTCTCTCCCAGGTGAACGCCCAAAAGGGGAAAAAGCTCCAGGTGAAAATGAACCAGTGCAGAAAACGTGCAGGATTCAGTTAAGATCCGGCAGCCTGGACAGCGTAGACTTTTTTTTGTTTTTTTTTAAAACCATGCAGCAGCTGCCCCGAGGCACGTGGTGACTTTCACTGTGCTGCAGCAGTAACGCTCAGGTGCACACGGTCACCTGGGCTGATGACAGCTTGGCCATTACTGACTTTTTAATGGCCAGTCCACCCATCAGGGGTTTGTTGCAGAACAATGATCTCTGTCACCGAAGCCCTCGCTCGCCCGCCCGCCTGCTCTCTCTCTCTCTCTCTCTCCTCCTCTTACATCTGGCAAATTCTCCTCCTTTGACTTGTTTTTTTTTCTTCCTCTTCCTCTCTCAGCAGGATCAGTCAGCTCTGCATCGGCTTCTCCGCAGACAGGCTGATGTAGCTTTTCTCTGTCCCACGCACAGCTTCCTCCGGCTGCCACAGGGAAGGAAAATCAAGTTTTTATTTCTCTTTCAGGCAGCATACCCAGGAATAAATTAAATGAATAATCATGACAAACTGCCTCTTTTGTTGTGACAACTCTACAAATATAGCAATAACTACACTAATTCTAAAATAAGATTTAAAAATACATCTACATTAGACTTAAATCACTTTAAACTGTTTGCCTAGTTGTTAGCTTTGGGGGGTTTTCTCATTTATTGCATATACAGCACCTTCCATAACATTTGGGACACAGACAGTTTGTAGTTCTGCCACCATCACAGTGCATTACAAATAAATCAATATGTGACTGAAGTGCTGATGTTCAGCATTAATTCAAGGAGCTTTACAAAAATTCTACATCAACTTTTTAAGAATTACAGCGATTGCTATACACACAGTGCCCCTTAATCTGAGATACAGAATTAATGAACATAAATTTAAAGACCTTTTTTTTAATACTTAGATGGAAAAAGAAACTTTGCGTGAGGTCTAAACACGTGGGCATTACCAAACGTTGGGTCTCCTCGCTTGAGTTATTCCATTAGACCTTTAGTATAGCCACCTTCACTTGCTGCTTGTTTGTGTTTGACAATGGAAAACGCGCGCTCTGTTGGGTTTAGATCAAGTGACCGACTTGGCCATTGAAGAATATCCCATTTCTTTGCCTTGAGATACTCTTGCGTTGCTTTTTCAGTTTGCTTTATATCATTTTCCATTCGCACTGTTATGCAGTGAGTCTGAGCACAGAGGAAAGTGCTGCAGACTTCAAAATGCGTCCTGCGACTTCTCTCTGCAGTGACATCATCAATAAACACTAGTGACTTAGTTTCACAGCCCATACACACCAATGCCACAACACTGCCTCCACTATGTTAGACAGATAATGTGGAGCTTTGGATCATATTCCAGAATTTTCTCTTCCCATCGTTTTAAACATTCTAGATCAAGTTAATCTTGTTTTCAGCTTTCCCAAGTTTATTATTATTATTATTATTAATAATAATAATAATATTCCCAAGCCAAAGAAGTACAAAGGGATGGGTAACAAATGTGTGCTATTTGCATGTGTGTCCATGAAATATTTCAAAATGCAACCATCCATGTTTTTGTTTTTTTGTTTTTTTTTAAATAAACGGAGCAACTGAAACTAGCTTTACTTTGAAAGAACATCTGGGTCTGGATCTTAAGTAACATAGCAGACATTTTGACCCTCATTTGAGCCAGCCTGCAGACTCAGATTTTCAAACCTGGTTGCCATCGGGTCCCCTTGGCTTTGGAGTGACCAGCCTGAGGAGAGAAGGCTTGCAAATCTGCTTAAAAAGCCCTTTTAATATATTTAAATTGGGCTTTTGTGTCTTCTCATCAGTAACATCTTTTTACTGTCCGGTTATCTGCTTTCTGTTATTTTGTTTACTGTCTATGTTGCCTGTTCTTGGATTTTAATTGAAAAATGTACATTTTTTAATCATTCTTTTTTAAATCTATATTTTTCTGTTTGTCAAATCAAATGTTTATTCCTGGTATGACAACAACAACAACTCAAAGTCATTCTTAGTAATTTCATACCACCAAATAGTTTCCTCACTAAATAAAAAAGGTTCAGTATCTACCAGCTTCATATCAGAGATGAAACGTAGAGTGACTAAATAAAGACGGTGGCCTATTTTACTTTGTCAACTAAATAAATGATAAAACAAACAACCTTCGTTTGCTGTCTAAGCTCCACTCTTGTCTCTTCTTATCCCCGTGCATCGCGTAATGGACTGCTTAAAGCGCAAATTGGTGCATGTTTGACTATATGAATGAAAGTCTGTCAAGTCAAATGAGATGCATGAGTAAACGCACTGGGGAAAAAAACAACAACAAAAAATAACATACTATCTAAGACAAAATGGTGGGCTCGTGCATTATGTATCTTGCGAAACTGACAAATCACTCAGGATTTACTCAAGACAGGACAGGACGTGTTTAGCTGTCAGATAATTCAATACAGGCCGATATCTGCCCACAGCACAGTCTGCTGCACTGTCATAATACTATAAACAACTGTGTGGGGGGATTGATTTACTAACCTAAGAGTCATTTGCGCGCATTTAGCAGCTGTTAGGTTTTTACAAGGCATGACGACGTCCGAGCACTGACACGGGAAGATTGAAGTAGCGCACCGTAAGGTATTTCACCTGTTTAATCCCAGGATCACTCGCATCCAAGGCACCTTGAGGCTAACAGCTGCTGACATCTCTCATCGGACTCTACACAATGCTTTTTAACGACTACTGCCCCCAATAACACAAGACAGAGAATGCGTGCGCGGACTTACACAAACAAAAAATTGTATACTCTCTCTTCAGCTGGTCGTTGCGAAGTGTAGCCTCGTCTCCTGTTGTCCCCTGCTCTGTAAATTAGGTCAGTACTCCTCTCGCAGATACAGCTGATATGCGGCGAGTGAGCGCTTGACTGTCAATAGAGTACGTTTCACGAAAGGTTCCGGTGGTGACATTTTCAAAATAAAGTAGGCAATGAAAACAGCAGATAACAGGTTCTGCGATGGTTAGCCAGAGTGGATTAGCGTATTTATCTGAAAGTAAAAACGAAGGTCCTAAATAAATAGCTAAATAGCTTTAATAATCTGGATATGATCCCATTTTATTTCTTGCGATACAGATTATTTTTTCTTTTTTTTTAACCAGTTGTTATTTTTGTTTTTATCATTTTCTATTTTTGAATCTATTTATTTATTTACACGTGCATTTTTGGTGCATAATGAAAACACCCTATTTATTCCTCCTTTGACGTGTATAATTTGTTGTCTTAAGATGAAAACGTTCAACCTTCATCCAGCTACTTCCGATTTACGCCCCCTAACGAGGAGCCGTTTAAAATGTAAATGCGCAACTCAACAAGTGCTAATAAACGTTTTCTCTTCTATATTTAAAAAAATTATTAACATTTTTTTAAAAATTAAATTGAAATGATAAAACTGGATAACCTCGTTTATCTGACGTTACGACACGGGCTAAAATGGCGGTGTCGCCTTCCAACAATCCGCGTTATGATTGGTTGGCTGATTTTCTTCGAGCCTTTTTATTGGCTCGTGACATCTTTAGGCTGACAGTGTCTTTCCGGGGGGAGTGAGCACGAGCAGTTTCGGCGTGCAAAAGGGTTGTCAACAAAGTAAGTTCCATTGTTAATGTTCACCTATTCAAATTCTAAATTGGTATAAATGTATATTTTTGTCTGCTCTAAGCGGACCAGCTGACAGCAAGTAAATTGGACTATTCCCGTTGGCCAAGCGATGTGGCGCTGTTTCTTTCAATCGGTGTTTGAAAGACTGATTGGGAATTCCTTTTAAAAGTTTTTCTCCTCTTTATGTCTCTCTCGGTCGCGTAGTTACAGGGTTCATAATGGCTGATGGTGCTGACTTTACACCCACCGTGAGCAGCCAGCCTCCTGGAAAAGAGGAGCAGGGAGGAGGTGATGGAGGCTCAGAAGGGGGTGTAAAAGGCGGTTTGACTGATGCCCAGAGAGGCGTGTTGGAGAGGTGTGTGCATGCGCTGAAGCACGCTAAAAACGACAGTCAGACGTTGGCTGCTCTTCTCCTGGTAAGTATTCGTTTAATTTAGGAATCGCGTTAAAAACTTGAATATTGTTAAAGGAATTGATTTGCAGATATTTTATGATTGATTTCCAGCTATTTAGGGGGTCAATCTCACCCAAAATGATTGAAACATTAAGGCAACTTTTCTTGGTCTGAGCAGCCAATTTAATTTTCTTTTTCATTTTTTTTTTAAAGCTGCGTTTACACAGTCGTGGTTTTTTGCAAACTATGTGGGGTTTTTTTAAAATCTTTTTTTTTTTAACTACCTATGCTGCACTGCATCGGCAGAAGTATTGGGTCACACCTCTCAATCTTTGAACTTGGGGGTTTTCAGTCCTATCGTCACAGGTGTGTAAATTTAAGAACCAGCCAAATAAAAACTGAAACAAGAGTTTGTTCTTGTTTTAACATAAGGCTTTGGAGCTTCTGCTTGGTACTGTCATAAATAATCATGGTACTTTCCATTCTAATACAGATGGTACACAGTTGTACTTATCTGATCCCTCTAATCTAGCCACTGTTCACAAACTCACCTGCACTGATGACATTAACTGCTGGATCTTTAGAAATCTTTAATAGAACTAAACAGAAACAGGACATTCATATTTGTTGTTACTCCAAGCAAGGCAGGAATCTTGGCATTATTTTTATCATGGAGGCTCCTCTGTTCCAGCATGTTTGCCCCAGTGCAAAAAGCAAGGTCTCATAAAGGCATGATTGGATGAGTTTGGTGGGGAAGAACTTGATTGGTTGGAACAGAGCCCTCACCTAAACCCCATCAAACACCTTTGGGTTGAAATGGAACAGCTGGCATGCCGGACGGATGAATGGACAACATAGAATTGCAAACAAATGAAAGTATCATTAAAACATTTCATGCTATAATGCTCCGTGGTTTTTTTTGTTGTTTTTTTTGCCAGAATCTAGACAAATTTTACTTGTTATATTTAAAAATGTGCCTCAAAGACTTATTAATTCATTGCACTCTCTTTGCATCCTCAGATAAGTCGCTTGTGCCCAGCCAGTGAACTGGACAAACCCACATTAAGGCGCATCTTTGAGGCGGTGGGCCTCAACCTTCCAGCTCGACTTCTGGTCACAGCGGTCAGAGGGGACGAGAACTCTGGCTTACCCCCACATGAGCTCCTTTCGCTGGGCACGGCTTTGCTGGCTGCCCTGAGCACAGAGCCGGACATGGCCTCCAGTCCCCAGCTCCTCGCCACCATCCCCCTCCTGCTGGGCATTTTAGCAAACGGTTCTGTGTTTAGCCAGCAGAAACGGGAAGCCCGGGAACAGCACCAAGTAGAGCAGAGTCCAGACGGTGAAGTCCAGTCAGCAAACATTTCAAACCCAGACTGTAATCCTGCCAGTGAGGCACAATCTGCAGAAGAGACTAAAAGCAGCAAGCAAAAAGGTGATGATGACAGTGAAGCAAGCAGAGTGTCAGCGTCTCAGGAGACCACTCCCTCTTCCAGCCTCGATGTGGCCTTGGCTGCTGACTGCTACCTGGTTTTGACAGCTGTGTGTGCCTTACCCAGAGGCCCAGAGCAGCTCCTGAGCAGGGGCGCCATCTCGGCTTTGTGTCAAGCGGTGGAACTGAACCAGACTCTGAGCCACGAGAAGGGGATCGCCTTGCTGGGCTTGCTCCTCTCTGGTAAAAACAAGGACAAAGCATGGAGCAAACACACTGCAGAGCTCCTTTCGCTGCTGGTCAGACTCTCCAAAGACTTTTGCGAGGCCACAGACGAGACCAGGTTGGGTATGTGTGGTCAGTTAGCGCAGTTTCTGCCCCCAGCAGGAGTAGCAGCAGAGAGTGAGGAGCTGAAGGCAGTCGTGGGCCGTCTATGGGAGGTACTGAGGCCCATGGTGCAGGCTAAATTGACACCGACACATATCGGATCAATCCTGGTCCTCGGTGCTTGTCTGCTGGATTTATATGGCTGGGAGATGGCGGGACCTCCGAAGTTCTGCTGCTTACTGGTGAACCGGGCCTGCGTGGAGGTCAGAATGGGTTTGGAAGAACTGCCTGGTAATGATTTGACCCCTGAGGTGCAACACACAATAACAGGTAGTGTACTTACACGCAATACTATGTTGTTTTGAACTTTTAAATTATTCTGTTTTCAGGATGCCGAATCTTAAAAAAAAAAATTAAAAAAAATGAAAAGGTTGATGTTTAAAACCTTGCTCTAAAGTGTTCTTCCTTCAGTTTAATCTTGGAGCAGAATGGTAACGTAAAATGTCATTTATGCCGTATGATTTCCATGTAACTGTCCACTCAGCTGATTTACAGTGGTTATCGTGGCGTCCTCATTTGCATGTTTTGGTTGCACATGTAATGGAATTTCTAGTTGGGAACAAGCATAATTATAGTTTAATCAAACAAGCAGACATCATCTGGCTTAGTAAGTCACTTTCTAGGTATTGAGATTTCATTAAACAAGGTTAACCACCGGCAGCACGGTGGTTAGCACTGCTGCCGCACAGCGAGAAGGTCCTGAGTTCAATTCCACCATCAGGCCGGGGTCTTTCTGTGTGGAGTTTGCATGTTCTCCCCGTGTTTGTGTGGGTTCTCTCCGGGTACTCCGGCTTCCTCCCACAGTCCAAAGACATGCACTTTGTGGGGATAGGTTAATTGAAAAATCCAAATTGCCCATAGGTGTGAGTGTGGGAGTGAATGTGAGTGCGAATGGTTGTTTGTCCCTGTGTGTTGGCCCTGCGACAGACTGGCGACCTGTCCAGGGCGTACCCCGCCTCTCGCCCTATGACAGCTGGGATAGGCTCCAGCACCCCCCGCGACCCTGAAAAGGATAAGCGGAAGCGAATGGATGGATGGATGGAATGTAACAAAGTATTTGTACTTCGTTACTGT
The DNA here is from genome assembly GCA_015108515.1 of Hemichromis elongatus. Lineage (NCBI taxonomy): Eukaryota > Metazoa > Chordata > Actinopteri > Cichliformes > Cichlidae > Hemichromis > Hemichromis elongatus. The sequence goes on along the minus strand of VUQR01023201.1, from coordinate 9 downwards.
ACTTAAGTA